>JABBCR010001830.1:0-37760 GCA_014849445.1 Cercopithecus mona | reverse complement strand
GCCTATGGTGAAAAATATCCTCAGATAAAAACTAGAAGAAGCTTTCTGAAACTGCTTTGTGATGTGTGAATTCATCACAGAGTTACATTCTTTTCATGAGCAGTTTGGTAGCACTGTTTTTGGAATCTGCAAGGATATTTGAGCACATTGAAGCTATGGTGAAAAAATATCCTCAGATAAAAACTAGAAGAAGCTTTCTGAGAAACTGCTTGTGATGTGTGAATTCATCACAGAGATACACCTTTATTTCATGGAACAGTTTGCTAACACTGTTTTCTTGGAATCTGCTAAGTGATATTTTGTAATGCATTGACACCTACAGTGTAAAAGGAAATATACTCAGATAAAAACTAGAAAGAAGCTTTCTGAGAAACTGCATTGTTATGTGTAAATGTATCTCACAGAGTTACACTTTTCATTTAGCAGTTTACTAACACTGTTTTCTTGGAATCTGCAATGGTATATTTTGGATCGCCTTGAAGTTTAGGGTGACTAAGAAAATATCCTCAGACAAAATCTAGAAAGAAGCTTTCTGACAAACTCCTTTGTGATTTGTGAATTCATCTCACAGAGTTACATGATTCTTTTAAGGGAGCAGTTTGGTAGCACTGTTCTGGGGAATCTGAGAAGGATATTTGGAGCATTGAAGCTATGGTGAAAAGGAAATATCTCAGATAAAAACTAGAAAGCTTTCTGAGAAAGTTCTTTGTGATATGTGAATTCGTATCACAGAGCTACACTTCTTTTCATTTAGCAGTTTGGTAGCACTGCTTTTGGGGAATCTGAAAATGATATTTTAGATCACATAGAAGCCTATGGTGAAAAGTAAATGTCCTCAGATAAAAGCTAGAAACTAGCTTTCTGAGAAAGTTCTTTGTGATATGTGAACTTATCTCAGAGTTACATCACTCTTTTCATTGAGCAGTTTGTAACACTGTTTTTGGAATCTGCAAGGGATATTTGGAGCATTGAAGCCTATGGTGAGAAATGAAATATCCTCAGATAAAAACTAGAAAGAATCTTTCTGAGAAACTTTGTGATGTGTGAATTCATCACAGAGTTACATTCTTTTCATGAGCAGTTTGCTAACACTGTTTTTGGAATCTGCAAGGATATTTGGAGCATTGAAGCCTATGGAGACAAAGAAAATATCCTCAGATAAAAACCAAAAAGCAGCTTTCTGAGAAACTACTTTGTGATGTGTGAATTCATCTCACAGAGTTACACTGTTCTTTTCATTGATCAGATTGCTAACACTGTTTTCTTGGCATCTGCAGTGGGATATTTTGGAGCGCATTAAAGCTTAGGGTGACAAAGGAAATATTCTCAGACAAAAACTAGAAAGAATCTTTCTGAGAAAGTTCTTTTTGATTTGTGAATTCACCTCACAGAGTTAAACCCTTCTTCTGATGGAACAGTTTGATAACACTGTTTTCCTGGAATCTTCAAAGGGATATTTGGGAGTGTATGGAGGCCTATGGTGAAAGAGGAAATAATCTCAGATAAAAACTAGAAAGAAGCTTTCTGAGAAAGTTCTTTGTGATGTGTGAATTCATCTCACAGAGTTACACCTTTCTTTTCGTGGAGCAGTATGCTAACACTGTTTTTGTGGAATCTGCAAAGGGATATTTGGGAGCACCTTGAGGCCTATGGTGAAAAAGGAAATATCCTCAGATAAAAACTAGAAAGAAGCTTTCTGAGAAACTGCTTTGTGATGTGTGAATTCATCTCACAGAGTTACACCTTTCTTTTCATGCAGTAATTTGCTAACACTGTTTTCATGGAATCTGCAAAGGAATATTTGGGAACATATTGAGGCCTATGGTGAAAACGGGAGTATCCTCTGAAAAACACTAAAGAAGCTTTCTGAGAAACTGCTTTGTGATGTGTGAATTCATCTCACAGAGTTACACTGTTCTTTTCATTGAGCAGTTTGTTAACACTGTTTTCTTGGAATCTGCAATGGGATATTTTGGAGCACATTGAAGCCTATGGTGACAAAGGAAATATCCTCAGATAAAAACTAGAAAGAAGATTTCTGAGAAAGTTCTTTGTGATGTGTGAATTCATCTGAAAGAGTTACACCATTATTTTTATTGAGCCTTTTGGTAACACTGTTTTGGTGCAATCTGCAATAGGATATTTAGGAGCACATTGAAGAATATGGTGAGAAAGGAAATATCCTCAGATAAAAAACAATAAGAAGCTTTCCGAGAAATTGCTTTGTGTTGTGAATTCATCTCACAGAATTACACCATTCTTTCCATGGAGCAGTTTGCTAACAATGTTTTCATGGAATCTGCAAAGGGATATTTGGGATTGCATTAAGGCATATGGTGAAAAGAAAATATTCTCAGATAAAAACTAGAAAGAAGCTTCCTGAGAAACTACTTTGAGATATGTGGATTCATTTCACAGAGTTAAATGGTTCTTTTCATTCAGCAGTTTGCTAACACTGTTTTCGTGGAATCTGCAAAGGATATTTGGAGCACTTTGAAGCGTATGGTGACAAAGTAAATATCCTCATAAAAACTAGAAAGAAGCTTTCTGATAAACTGCTTTGTGATTTCTGAATTCATCACAGAGTTACATTCTTTTCATGAGCAGTTTGTAACACTGTTTTTGGAATCTGAAAAGTGATTTTTGGGAGCTCTTTGAAGTCTCTGGTGACAAAGGAAATATCCTCAGACTAAAACTAGAAAGAAGCTTTCTGAGAAAGTGATTTGTGATGTATGAATTCATCTCACAGAGTTACATGATTCTTTTCTTGGAGTAGTTTGCTAGCACAGTTTTTGTGGAATCTGGAAAGAGATATTTGCGAGCGCATTGAGGCCTATAGTGAAAAATATCCTCAGATAAAACTAGAAGAAGCTTTCTGAGAAACTGCCTTATGATGTGTGAATTCATCTCACAGAGTTACACCATACTTTTCACTGAGCAGATTGTTAACAATGTTTTCATGGAATCTACAGTAGGATATTTTAGAGCACATTGAAGCCTACGGTGACAAAGGAAATATTCTCAGATAAAACTAGAAAGCTTTCTGAGAAACTTTGTGATGTGTGAATTCATCTCACAGAGTTACACTTCTTTTCATTGAGCAGTTTGGTGGTACTGTTTTTGGAATCTGAAGGATATTTGGAGCATTGAAGCTATGGTGAAAAGGAAATATCCTCAGAAAAACTAGAAAGCTTTCTGAGAAACTACTTTGTAATGTGTCAATTCATCTCAGTGTTACACGGTTCTTTTTAATGAGCAGTTTGTAACACTGTTTTTGGAATCTGCAAAGGATATTTTGGATCACATTGAAGCCCATGGTGACAAAGGAAATATCCTCGGGAAAAACTAGAGAGAAACTTTCTGAAAAACTTTGTGATGTGAATTCATCACAGAGTTACACCATTCTTTTCATGAGCAGTTTGTAACACTGTTTTGTGGAATCTGCAAGGATATTTGAGCACATTGAAGCTATGGTGACAAAATATCCTCAGATAAAAACTGGAAAGAAGCTTTCTGAGAAACTGGTTTGTGATTTGAATTCATGTCACAGAGTAACACCATTGTTACTTCATTGAGCAGTCTGCTTACACGATTTCATGGAATCTGAAATAGGATATTTGGGAGCACTTTGAAGCCTATGGTGACAAAGGACATATCCTCAGATAACAACTAGACAGAAGCTTTCTTAGAAACTGCATTGTGATGTGTAGATTCATCTCACAAAGGTACATTGTTCTTTTCCCTGAGCAGTTTGCTAACACTGTTTTCTTGGGATCTTCAAAGGGATATTTGGGAGCATTGAAGCTATGGTGAAAAGGAAATATCCTCAGAAAAACTAGAAAGCTTTCTGAGAAACTGCTTTGTGATGTGTGAATTCATCTCACACAGTTACACTCTTTTCATTGAGCAGTTTGTAACACTGTTTTTGGAATCTGAAAGGATATTTGAGCACATTGAAGCCTATGGTGAAAAGGAAATACCCAAAGATAAAAGTTAGAAAGGAACTTTCTGAGAAACTGTTTTGTGATGTGATTTCATCTCAGAGAGTTACACCATTCTTTCAATTGAGCAATTTGATAACACTGTTGTCGTGGAATCTGCAATAGGATGTTTGGGAGCACTTTGAAGCCTATGGTGACAAAGGAAATATCCTCAGATAAAAACTAGAAAGAAACTTTCTGAGAAACTTCTTTGTGATGTGTGAATTCATCTCACAGAGTTACACTGTTCTTTTCATTGAGCAGTTTGCTAACACTGTTTTCTTGTAATCTACAAGGGGATATTTTGGAGCGCATTGAAGCCTGAGGTGAAAAGGAAATATCCTCAGACAAAAACAAGAAAGAAACTTTCTGAGAAACTGCTTTGTGATTTGTGAATTCATCTCACAGAGTTACATGATTCTTTTCATGGATCAGTTTGATAGCACTGTTTTTGGGGAATCTGAGAAGGGATATTTTGGATCACATTGAAGCCTATGGTGACAAAGGAAATATCCTCAGATAAAAACTAGAAAGAAGCTTTCTGAGAAACTGCTTTGTGATGTGTGAATTCGTCTCACAGAGTTACGCTGTTCCTTTCATTGAGCAGGTTGGTAATACTGTTTTCATGGTACCTGCAAAATTATATTTGGCAGTGCATTGTGGAATATAATGAATAAGGAAATATCCTCAGATAAAAACTAGAAAGAAGCTTTCTGAGAAACTGCTTTGTGATGTGTGAATTCATCTCACTGAGTTACACCATTCTTTTCTTTGAGCAGTTTGCTAACACTGTTTTCATGAAATCTGCGAAGGGATATATTGGAGCACATGAAGCCTATGGGGAAAAAGGAAATATCCTCATATAAACACTAGAAAGAAGCTTTCTGAGAATCTCCTTTGTGATTTGTGAATTCATTTCACAGAGTTACACCTTTATTTTCATGGAGCAGTTTGTTAGCATCGTTTTTGGGGAATATGAGAAGGAATATTTTGGATCACATTGAAGCCTATGGTGACAAAGGAAATATCCTCAGATAAAAACTAGAAAGAAGCTTTCTGAGAAAGTTCTTTGTGATGTGTGAATTCATCTCACAGAGTTACACCTTTCTTTTCATGGAGCACTTTGCTAACACAATTTTTGTGGAATCTGCAACAGGATAATTGGGAGCACATTGAGGAGCATAGTGAAAAGGGAAATATCCTCATAGGAAACCTAAAAAGCTTTCTGAGAAACCACTTTTTGATGTGTGAGTTCAACTCACAGGGTTACACTGTTCTTTTCATTGAGCAGTTTGCTAACACTGTTTTCTTGGAATCTGCAAAGGCATATTTCGGAGTGCATGGTAGTTCATAGTAAAAAAAGAAATATCCTCAGATAAAACCTAGAAAGAAGCTTTCTGAGAAAGTGCTTTGTGATGTGTGAATTCATCACACAGTTACATCTTTCTTTTCAAGGAGAAGTTTGCTAACACTGTTTTCGTGGAATCTGCAAAGAGATAACTGGGAGCACATTGAAGGATATAGAGAAAAAAGAAATGTCCTCAGAAAAAAAACTAGAAAGAAACTTTTTGAGAAACTGCTTTGTGATGTATGAATTCATCTCACAGGGTTAAACTGTTGTTTTCATTGAGCAGTTTGATAACACTGTTTTCTTGGAATCTGCAATATTTGGGAGCGCATTGAAGTCTATTGTGACAAAGGAAATATACTCCGATCAAAACAAAAAGAAGCTTTCTGAGAAAGTCCTTTGTGACGTGTGAATATATCTCACAGAGTTAAACTTTTCTTTTCATGTAGCATTTTGGTAACACTGTTTTCATGGAATCTGCCATAGGATATTTGGGAGCGCTTTGAAACCTATGGTGACAAAGGAAATATCCTCAGTTATAAACTGGAAGGAAGTTTTCTGAAAAACTCTTTTGTGATGTGTGAATTCATCTCACAGTATTACACATTTCTTTTTATGGAGCTGTTTCCTAACATTTTTTCCATGGAATCTGCAAAGGGATATTTGGTAATGCTTTGAAGTCTATGGTGACAAAGGAAATATCCTCAGACAAAAACGAAAAAGAAGCTTTCTGAGAAACTGCTTTTTGATTAGTGAATTCACCTCACAGAGTGACAGTGTTCTTTTCATTGAGCAGTTTGCTAACACTGATTTCTTGGAATCTGCAATGGGATATTTCGGAGCACATTGAAGCTTATAGTGACAAAGGAAATATCCTCATACAAAAACTAGATAAAAGCTTTCTGAGAAACTTCTTTGTGATTTGTGAATTCATCTGACAGACTTACACGATTCTTTTCATGAGCAGTTTGGTAACACTGTTTTTGGAATCTGCAAGGGATATTCTGGATCGCATTGAAGTCTATGGTGAAAAAGGAAATATCTTCCGTTCAAAACTGGAAAGAAGCTTTCCGAGAAACTGCTCTGTGTTCTGTTAATTCATCTCACAGAGTTACACTTTTCTTTTCGTGGAGCAGTTTGCTAACACTGTTTTTGGAATCTGAGAAGGATATTTGGAGCATTGAAGCCTATGGTGACAAAATATCCTCAGAAAAAAAATGGAAAGAAGCTTTCTGAGAAACTGCTTTGTGTTCTGTGAATTCATCTCACAGAGTTGAACCATTTTTTTCATTGTGCAGTCTGATAACACTGTTTTCATGGGATCTGCAATAAGATATGGGGGAGCACATTGAAGCCTACAGTGACAAAGAAAATATCCTCAGAAAAATACCAAAAAGAAGCTTTCTGTGAAATTTCTTTGTGATGTGTGAATTCATCTCACCAAGTAACACCCTTCTTTTCATTGAGAAGTTTGCTAACAATGTTTTCTTGGAATCTGCCAAGCTTATTTCAGAGCAGATTGAAGATTATGGTGACAATGGAAATATTCTCAGACAAAAACTAAAAAGAAGCTTTCTGGGAAATTGCTTTGTGATGTGTGAATTCATCTTATGTATTTACACGTTTATTTTCATGGAGCAGTTTGCTAACACTATTTTCGCTGAATCTGCAAAGTGATATTTTGGATCACATTTAAGCCTAGGGTGACAAAGAAAATATCTTCAAGTGAAAACTAGAAAGAGACTGTCTGAGAAACTTCTTTGTGATGTGTGAATTCATCTCACAGAGTAACACGATTCTTTTTATGGAGCTGTTTCATATCCCTGTTTTGGGGGAATCTGAGAAGGGATATTTTGGATCACATTGAAGCCTGTATTGACAAAGGAAATATTCTCAGATAAAAACTGGAAAGAAGCTTTCTGAGAAACTGCTTTGAGATATATGAATTCATCTTACAGACTTACACTGTTCTTTTCATTGAACAGTTTGATAATACTGTTTTCATGGAATCTGAAGGATATTTGGAGCATTGAAGCCTATGGTGACAAAGATAATATCCTGAGATAAAAACTAGAAAGAAGTTTTCTGAGAAACTGCTTTGTGATGTGTGAATTCAACTCACAGAGTTACACTTTTATTTTCATGGAGCAGTGTGTAAACACCGTTTTGGGAATCTGCAAAGGATATTTGAGCACATTGAAGCTATGGTGAAAAGGAAATATCCTCAGAGAAAACCTAGAAAGAAGGTTTGTCAGAAGGTGTTTTCTGATTTGTGAATTCATCTCAGAGATTTACACCTTCTTTTCATGGAGCAGTTTGTTAGTACAGTTTCTTGGAATCTGAGAAGTGATATTTTGGATCACATTGAATCCTGTGGTGAGAAATGAAGTATCTTCAGATAAAAACTAGAAAGATGCTTTCTGAGAAACTTCTTTCTGATGTGTGAACTCATCTCACAGAGTTACATTGTTGTTTTCATTGACCAGTTTGGTAACACTGTTTTGGGAATCTGCAAAGGATATTTGGATCGCATTGAAGTCTATGGTGGCAAAGGAAATATCCTCAGATATAACCAAAAAGAACTTTCAGAGAAACTGCTTTCTGATGTGTGAACTCATCTCCCAGAGTTATAGTGTTCTTTTCATTGAGCAGTTTGCTAACACTGTTTTCGTGGAAACTTCAATAGGATATTCGGGAGCACATTGAAGCCTAGAGTGATAAAGGAAACATCCTCAGACAAAAACGAAAAAGATGCTTTCTGAGAAACTGTTTTCTGATGTGTGAACTCATCTCACAGATTTACACCTTTCCTTTCATGGAGCAGTTTGTAACACTGTTTTTGGAATCTGAGAAGGTATATTTTGGATTACATTGAAGCCCATGATGAAAAAGGAAAAATCCTCAGACAAAAAATATAAAGAAGCCTTCTGAAAAACTGCTTTGTGATGTATGAATTCGCCTCCCAGAGTTACACCTTTCTTTAAATGGAGCAGTTTGCTAACTCTGTTTTCATGGAATCTGTAATGGGATATTACGAAGACATTGAGTCCTATGGTGAGAAAGGAAATATCCTCAGATAAGAACTAGAAAGATGCTTTATGGGAAACTGCTTTGTGATGTGTGAAGTAATCTCACAGTGTATCCCGTTCTTTTCATGGAGCAATTTGCTAACACTGTTTCCATGGAATCTGCAAAGAGCTATTTGGGAGCACATTGATTCCTATGGTGAAAAAGGAAATATCCTCAGATAAAAACTACAAAGAAACTTTCTGAGAAACGGATTTCTAATGTGTTAATTCATCTCACAGAGTTACAGCTTTCTTTTCATGGAGCAGTTTGCTAACAGTGTTTTCATGGAATATGCAAAGGGATATAAGGGAGCTCATTGAGTTATATGGTGAAAAAGGAAATATCCTCAGATAAAAACTAGAAAAAAGTTTTCTGAGAAACTGCTTTGTGATATGTGAATTCATCTCACAGAGTTACATGATTCTTTTTATGGAACAGTTTGGTAGCACTGTTTTTGGGGAATCTGAGAAGGCATATTTTGGATCGCTTTGAAGCCTATGGTGACTAAGGAAATATCCTAAGATAAAAACTAGAAAGAAACTTTATGAGAAACTGCTTTGTGATATGTGAATTAATCTCAGAGTTCACTGTTCTTTTCATTGAGTGGTTTGCTAACACTGTTTTCATGCAATCTGCAAAAGGATATTTGGGAGCGTGTTAAGCCCTATGTTGAAAAAGGAAATATCCTCAGATAAAAACTAGAAAAGAGCTTTCTGAGAAACTGTTTTGTGATGTGTGGATTCATTTCACAGAGTTACATCGTTCTTTTCATTGAACAGTTCGCTAACACTGTTTTCATGGAATCGGCAAAAGGATAATTTGGAGCATATTGAAGGTTATGATGACAAAGGAAATATCCTCAGACAAAAACTAGAAAGAAGCTTTCTGAGAAATGGTTTTATGATGTGTTAATTCTTCTCATGGAGTTACACGATTCTTTTCATGGATAAGTTTGGTAGCACGGTTTTGGGGGAATCTGAGAAGGGATATTTTGGATTGCATTGAAGCCTATGGTGACAAAGGAAATATCCTCAGATAAAAACTAGAAAGAAGCTTTCTGAGAAACTGTTTTGTGATGTGTGAATTCATCTCACAGAGTTACACCTTTCTTTTCATGGAGCAGTTTGCTAACACTGTTTTCGTGGAATCTGCAAAGGGATATTTGGAAGCACATTGAGGCCTATAGTGAAAAAGGAAATATCCTCAGATAAAAACTAGAAAGAAGCTTTCTGAGAAACTGCTTTGTGATGTGTAAATTCATCTCACAGAGTTACACTTTTGTTTCATGGAGCAGTTTACTAACACTGTTTTCGTGGGATCTGCAAAGGGATATTTGGAAGCACATTGAGGCCTATAGAGATAAAGGAAATATCCTCAGATAAAAACTAGAAAGAAGCTTTCTGAGAAACTGCTTAGTGGTTTATGAATTCATCTCACAGTGTTACACTGTTCATGCGGAATCTGAGAAGGGATGTTTTGGATCACATTGAAGCCTATGGTGATGGAAGAAATATCCTCAGATAAAAATTAGAAAGAAGCTTTCAGAGAAACTGTTTTGTGATGTGTGAATTCATCTCACAGAGCTACACCATTCTTTTCATGGAATAGTTGGGTATCATTGTTTTTGGGGACTCTGAGAAGGGATATTTTGGGTTGCATTGAAGCCTATTGTGATAAAGGAAATATTCTCAGATAATAACCAGAAAGAAGGTGTCTGAGATACTTCTTCATGGTGAGTGAATTCATCTCACGGAATTTCTTTTCATGGAGCTGTTTGAAAACACTCTTTTGGGGAATTTGAGAAGGGATATTTTGGACCGCATTGAAGCCTATGGTGACAAGGGAAATATCTTCAGATAAAAACTAGGGAGAAGCATTCTGAGAAACTTCTTTGGGGTGTGTGAATTCATCTCAGAGTGTTACACCTTTCTTTTCTTGGGGCAGTTTTCTAACACTGTTCTTGTGGAATCTGCAAAGGTATATTTGGGAGTACATTGAAGCCTACAGTGAATAAGGAAGTATCCTCAGATAAAAATTAGAAAGAAGCTTTCTGAGAAACTTCTTTGTGACGTGTGAATTCATCTCACAGAGTTACATGATTCGTTTTTTGGAGCAGGTTGCTAACACCATTCTCATGGAATATGCAATAGGATATTTGGGAGCACATTGAAGCCTATGGTGACAAAGGAAATATCCTCAGACAAAAACTAGAAAGAAGCTTTCTGAGAAACTGCTTTGTGATTTGTGAATTCATCTCACAGAGTTACATGATTCTTTTCATGGAGCAGTTTGGTAGCACTGTTTTTGGGGAATCTAGGAAAGGATATTCGAAATTGCATTGAAGCCTATGGTGACAAAGGAAATATCCTCAGATAAAAACTAGAAAGAAGTTTTCTGAGAAAGTTCTTTGTGATGTGTGAATTCATCTCACAGAGTTACACCTTTCTTTTCATGGAGCAGTTTGCTAACACTGTTTTCATGGAATCTGCAAAGGGATATTTTGGAGTGCATTGAGGCCTATGGTGAAAAAGGAAATATCCTCAGATAAAAACTAGAAAGAAGCTTTCTGAGAAACTGTTTTGTGATGTGTGAATTCATCTCACAGAGTTACACTGTTCTTTTCATTGAGCAGTTTGATAACACTGTTTTTGGGAATCACAGAAGGGATATTTCAGATGGTGTTGAAGCCTATGGTGACAAAAGAAATATCCTCAGATAAAAACTAGAAAGAAGCTTTCTGAGAAACTGCTTTGTGATGTGTGAATTCATCTCACAGAGTTACACCATTCTTTTCATGGAGCAGTTTGGTAGCACTGTTTTTGGGGAATCTGAGAAGGGATATTTTGGATTGCATTGAAGCCTATGGTGACAAAGGAAATATCCTCAGATAAAAACTAGAAAACAGATTTCTGAGAAACTTCTTTGTGATTTGTGAATTTACCTTACAAGGTTACACATTTCTTTTCATGGAGCAGTGTACTAACACTGTGTTTGTAGAATCTGCAAAGGGATATTTGGGAGAGAATTGAGTTGTATGGTGAGAAAGGAAATATCCTCAGACAAAAAAGAGAAAGATGTTTTCTGAGAAACTGCTTTGTGATGTGTGAATTCATCTCACAGAGTTACACTGTTCTTTTCAGTGAGCAGTTTCCAAACACTGTTTCCTTGGAATCTGCAATGGGATATTTCGGAGTGCATTGAAGCCTATGGTGACAAAGGAATTATCCTCAGATAAAAGCTAGAAAGAAGTTTCTGAGAAACTGCTTTGTGATGTGTGAATTCATCTCACTGTGTTTAATATTTCTTTTCATTTAACAATTTGGTAACACTGTTTTCATGGAACCTGCAAAGGGATATTTGGGCATGCATTGAGGCCTATGGTTAAAAGGGAAATATCCTCAGATAAAAACCAGAAAGAAAGTTTCTGAGAAATTTCTTTGTGATTTGTGAATTGCTCTCACAGAGTTACACCTTCCTTTTCATGGAGACGTTTGCTAACACTGTTTTCCTGGAAACTGCAAAGGGATATTTGGGAGTACATTGAAGCCTATGGTGACAAAGGATATATCCTCAGACAAAAACCAAAAAGAAGCTTTCTGAGAAACTGCTTTGTGATGTGTGAATTCATCTCACAGATTTACACCTTTCTTTTCATGGAGCAGTTTGTTAACACTGCTTTCATGGAAACTGCAAAGGGATATTTGGGAGTGCATCTAGACCTATAGTGAAAAGGTAATATCCTCAGATAAAAACTAGAAAGAGTTTTCTGAGAAACTGTTTTGTGATTTGTTAATTCATCTCACAATTTTACACTGCTATTTTCATTGAGAAGTTTGCTAACACTGTTTTCCTGGAATCCACAATGGGATACTTTGGAGCACATTTTAAGCCTATGGTGACAAAGAGAATACCCTCATATAAAAACTAGAAAGAAGCTTTTTGAGAAACAATTTTGTGATGTGCTAATTCATCTCAGAGTTACACTTTCTTTTCATGAGCAGTTTGTAACACTGTTTTGTGGAATCTGAAAGGATATTTGGAGCACATTGAAGCTATGGTGACAAAATATCCTCAGATAAAACTAGAAAGAAGCTTTCTGAGAAACTGATTTGTGATTTGTGAATTCATCTCCCAGAGTTACACGTTCTTTTCGTGGAGCAGTTTGCTAGCACTGCTTTTGGGAAATCTGATTAGGGATATTTTGGACCGCATTGAAGCCTAAGTTGACAAAGGAAATATCATCAGGTAAAAATTAGAAAGAAGCTTTCTGAGAAACTGCTTTGTGATGTGTTAATTCATCACACAGAGTTATGCTATTCTTCTCTTGGAGCAGTTTCTGAACACTGTTTTCATGTAATTTGCAAAGGGATATATGGAGCACATTGAATCCTATGTTGACAAAGTAAATATCCTCAGGAAAAAACTAGAAAGAAACTTTTGGAGAAACTTCTTTGTGATTTGTGAATTCATCTCACAGAGTTACACTGTTGCTTTCATTGAGCAGTTTGCTAACACTCTTTTTGTGGAATCTGCAGAGGGATATTTGGGAGCACGTTGAGGCCTATAATAAAAAAAGAAATATCCTCAGATAAAAACTAGAAATAAGTTTTCTGAGGAACTGCTTTGAGTTGTGTGAATTCATCTCACTGAGTTACACCATTCTTTTCATTGAGCAGTTTGCTAACAATGTTTTCATGGAATCTGCAAAGGGATATATTGCAGCGCATGAAGCCTATGGTGAAAAAGGAAATATCCTCAGATAAAAGTTAGAAAGAAGCTTTCTGAGAAACTGCTTTGTGATGTATAAATTCATCTCATGGAGCTACACCATTCTTTTCATTGAGCCATTTGATATCACTGCTTTTGTGTAATCTGCAATAGGATATGTGGGAGTGCATTGAAGCAGATGGTTAAAAAGGACATATCCTGAGATAGAAACCAAAAACAAGCTTTCTGAGAAACTGGTTTTTGATTTCTGAATTCATCTCACAGAGCTACATGATTCTTTTCACAGAGCAGTTTGGTAGCACTGTTTTTGGGGTAACTGACAAGGTATAAATTTGATTACATTGAATCCTATTGTGACAAAGGAAATATCCTCAGATAAAATCAAGAAAGAAGGTATCCGAGAAACCGCTGTGTGATTTGTTAATTCATCTCACAGAGTAACACCTTTCTTTTCATGGACCAGTTTACAAACACTGTTTTTGTGGAATTTACAAAGGGATATTATGAGCGCACTGAGGCCTATGGTGAAAATGGAAATATCCACAGATAAAAACTAGAAAGAAGGGTTATGAGAAACTGCTTTGTGATGTGTGAATTCATCTCACAGGGTTACACTGTTCTTTTAATTGAACAGTTTGGTAACACGGTTTTCTTGGAATCTCCAATGGGATATTTCATAGCGCATTGAAGTTTTTGGTGCCAAGGAAATATCCTCAGAAAAAACTAGAAAGAAGCTTTCTTAGAAACTGCCTTGATGTGTGAATTCATCTCACACAGTTAAACTTTTCTTTCATTGAGCAGTTTGCTAACACTGTTTTCATGGAACTTGCAAAGGGATATTTTGGAGCACATTGAGGCCTATGGTGAAAAAGGAAATATCCTCATATAAAAACTAGAAAGAAGCTTTCTGAGAAAATTCTTTCTGATGTGTCAATTCATCTCAGAATGTTACAGCTTTCTTTTCATGGAGCAGTTATCTAACACTGTTTTTCGGAATCTGAGAAGGGATAAATTTGATCGCATTGAAGCCTATGGTGACAAAGGAAATATCCTTAGATAAAAACCAAAAAGAAGAGTTTTGAGAAACTGCTTTGTGATTCCTGATTTCAGCTCACAGAGTTACACCTTTCTTTTCATGGAGCAGTTTGCTAACACTTTGTTGTGGAATCTGCAAAGGAATATTTGGGATGGCATTGAGGCCTATGGTGAAAAACTAAATGACCTCAGGTAAAAATTAGAAAGAAGCTTTCTGAGAAACTGCTTTGTGATGTGTGAAATCATCTCACAGTGTTACATTGTTCTTTTCATGGATCAGTTTGGTATCACTGTTTTTGGGGAATCTGAAAAGGGATATATTGGATGGCTTTGAAGCCTAGGGTGACAAAGGAAACATTCTCAGATAAAAACTGGAAACAACCTCTCTAAGAGACTCCTTTGTCATGTGTGAATTCATTTCACAGAGTTACATGTTTATTTTCATGGAGCAGTTTGGTATCACTGTTTTGTAGAATCTGTAATAGGATACTTGGCAGTGCATTGAAGCCTATGGTAACAAAGGATATATCCTCAGATAAAAATCAAAAAGAAGATTTCTGAGAAACTGCTCTGTGATTTGTGAATTCATCTCCCAGAGTTACACGATTCCTTTCATGGAGCTGTCTGGTAGCACTGTTTTGGGGTATCTGAGAAGGGATATTTTGGATTGCATTGAAACATATGCTGACAAAGGAAATATCTTCAGATAAAAACTAGGAAAAAGATTTCTGAGAAACTTCTTTTTATGTGTGAATTCATCTCACAGAATTACACTGTTCTTTTCACTGAGCAGTTTGCTAACACTGTTTTCTTGGAATCTGCCAAGGGGTATTTGGGAGTGCATTGAAGCCTATGGTGACAAAGGAAATATCCTCAGATAAAACTAGAAAGAAGCTTTCTGAGAAACTGCTTTGTGATGTGTGAATTCATCTCACAGAGTTACACTGTTCTTTTCATTGAGCAGTTTGCTAACACTGTTTTCTTGGAATCTGCAATGGGATATTTCGGAGTGCATTGAAGCTTATGGTGACAAAGGAAATATCCTCAGACAAAAACTAGAAAGAAGCTTTCTGAGAAACTGCTTTGTGATGTGTTAAGTCATCTCACAGAGTTACATTATCTTTTTCACAGATCAGTTTGGTAACACTGTTTTTGTGGAATCTGAGAAGTGATATTTTGGATCACATTGAAGCCTATGGTGACAAAGGAAATATCCTCAGATAAAAACTAGAAAGAAACTTTCTGAGAAAATTCTTTGTGATGTGTGAATTCATCTCACAGAGTTACACCTTTCTTTTCATGGAGCAGTTTGCTAACACTGTTTTCGTGGAATCTGCAAAGGGATATTTTGGAGTGCATTGAGGCCTATGGTGAAAAAGGAAATATCCTCAGATAAAAACTAGAAAGAAACTTTCTGAGAAACTGCTTTGTGATGGGTGAATTCATCTCACAGAGTTACACCTTTCTATTCATAGAGCAGTTTGTTAACACTGTTTTCGTGGAGTATTCAAAGGGATATTTGGGAGTACATTGCAGCCTATAGTGAAAAAAGAATTATTTTCATTTAAAAACTAGAAAGAAGCTTTCCGAGAAACTGCTTCACGATGTGTGAATTCATCTCACAGAGTTACACTGTTCTTTTCATTGAGCAGTTTGTAACACTATTTTCTTGGAATCTGCAAGGGGATATTTTGGACTGCATTGAAGCTTATTTTTACAAAGGAAATATCCTCATATAAAACTAGAAAGAAGCTTTCTGAGAAAGTTCTTTGTGATGTGTGAATTCATATCACAGATTTGCACCTTTCTTTTCATGCAGCAGTTTGCTAATAGTGTCTTCATGGAATCTGCAAAGGGATATTTTGGAATGCATTGAGGCCTATGGTGAAAAAGGAAATATCCTCAGATAAAACTAGAAAGAAGTTTTCTGAGAAACTTCTTTGTGATGGATGAATTCAACTCACAGAGTTACACTGATGTTTTCATCGAACAATTTCCTAACACTGTTTTCTTGGAATCTGTAATGGGATATTTGGGAGAGCACACAAACTTTTTGTGAAAAAGGAAATATCCTCCGACAAAAACTAGAAAGATACTTTCTGAGAAACTGCTTTGTGATTTGTGAATTCATCTCACAGAGTTATACGATTCTCTTCATGGGGCAGCCTGGTAGCACTGTTTTTGGGGAGTCTCAGAAGTGATATTTTACATCGAATTGAAGCCTACGGTGACAAAGGTAATATCCTCAGATAAAAGCTAGAAAGAAGCTTCGTGAGAAATTGCTTTGTGATTTGTGAATTCATCTCACAGAGTTACACTTTTCTTTTCATGAGCAGTTTGTAACACTGTTTTTTGGAATCTGCAAGGATATTTGGAGCATTGAAGCCTATGGTGACAAAGGTAATATCCTCAGATAAAAGCTAGAAAGAAGCTTCGTGAGAAATTGCTTTGTGATTTGTGAATTCATCTCACAGAGTTACACTTTTCTTTTCAAAGAGCAGTTTGGTAGCACTGTTTTTGGTTAATCTGAGAAGGGATATTTTGTATCACATTGAAGACTATGGTGACAAAGGAAATATCCTCATCGAAAAACTAGAAATACGTTTTCTGAGAAAGCTCTTTATGATGTGTGAATTTATCTCACAGAATTACAACTTTCTTTTCATGAAGCAGTTTTCTAACACTGTTTTCGTGGAATCTGCAAAGGGATATTTTGAGCGCATTGTGACTTACGGTGATAAAGGAAATATCCTCAGATAAAAAAGAGAAAGAAGCTTTCTGAGAAACTGCTTTGTGATGTGGTAATTCATTTCACTGAGTTATATGATTCATTCCATGGAGGAGTTTGGTAGTACTGTTTTTGGGAATCTGAGAAGGGATGTTTTGTATCCCATTGAAGCCTATGGTGACAAAGGATATATCCTCAGATAAAGCAAAAAATAAGCTTTCTGAGAAACTGCTTTGCCGTGTGTTAATTCATCTCACAGACTTACATGATTCTTTTCATGGAGCAGTTTGGTAAAATTGTTTTTGTGGAATCTGCAAAGGGATATTTGGGATTGCATTGAGGCCTATAGTGAAAAAGGAAATATCCTCAGATAAAACCTAGAAAGAAGCTTTCTGAGAAACTGCTTTGTGATTTGTGAATTCATCTCAGTGTTACATGATTCTTTTCATGGAGCAGTTTGGTAACACTGTTTTCATACAATCTGCAAAGGGATATGTGGGAGCACATTGAGGCCTGTGGTGAAAAATGAAATATGCTCAGATAAAAATTAGAAAAAAGCTCTCTGAGAAACTGCTTTGTGATGAGTGAATTCACCTCACAGAGTTACACCTTTCTTTTCATGGAGCAGTTTGCTAACACTGTTTTTGTGGAATCTGCAAAGGGATATTTGGGAGCACATTGAGGCCTATGGTGAAAAAGGAAATATCCTCAGATAAAAACTAGAAAGAAGCTTTCTGAGAAACTGCTTTGTGATGTGTGAATACATCTCACAGTGTTACACTTTTCTCTTCATGGAGCAGTTTGTTAACACTGTTTTCATCGAATCTGGAAAGTGATATTTGGGAGCACATTGAAGCCTATGGTGAAAAAGGAAATATCATCAGATTTGAACTAGAAGGAAGTTTTCTGGGAAACTACTTTGAATTCATCTCACACAGTTTCAATTTTATTTTCATTGAGCAGTTTGGTAACACTGTTTTCGTGGAATCTACAATAAAAAATTTTGGAGCGCAATGAACCCTATGTTGACAAATGAAATATCCTCAGACAAAAACCAAAAAGAAGCTTTCTGAGAAACTGTTTGTGCTTTGTGAATTCATCTCACAGAGTTACACTTTCTTTTCATGGAGCAGCTGTTAGCACTGTTTTGGGGGAATCTGAGAAGGGATACCTTTGATCACAATGAAGCCTATGGTGACAAAGGAACTATCCTCATTAAAAAACTAGAAAGAAGCTTTCTGAGACAATGCTTTGTGATGGGTGAGTTCATTTCACAGAGTTATACCTTTCTTTCTATGGAGCAGTTTGCTAACACTGTTTTGGTGGAATCTGCAAAGGGATATTTGGCAGCACATTGAGACCTATGGTGAAAAAGGAAATATCCTCAGATAAAAACTAGAAAGAAGTTTTCTGAGAAAGTTCTTTGCTACGTGTGAACTCATCTCACAGAATTACACCAGTCTTTACATTGAGCAGTTTGATAACACTGTTTTTGTGAAATCCGCAAGAGGATATTTGAGAGCACATTGAAGTCTATGGTGAGAAAGGAAATAACCTCAGATAAAAACTAGAAAGAAGCTTTCTGAGGAAATCCTTTCTGATGTGCTAATTCTTGTCACAGAGTTACAGGATTCTATTCATGGAGCAGTTTGGTAACACTGTTTTTGTGGAATCTGAGAAGGGACATTTTGGATCTCATTGAAGCCTATGGTGACAAAGGAAATATTCTCAGATATAAACTAGAAAGAATCATTCTGGGAAAATTCTTTCTGACATGTGAATTCATCTCACAGAGTTACAACTTTCTTTTCATGGAGCAGTTTGCTAACACTATTTTTGTTGAATCTACATAGGGATACTAGGGAACACATTGATGCCTATGGTGAAGAAGGAAATATCCTCAGATAAAACTATAAAGAAACTTTCTGAGAAACTGCTTTGTGATGTGTGGATTCAATTCACATAGTTATACTGTTCTTCTCATTGGGCAGTTTGTTAACACTGTTTTCTTGGAATCTGCAATAAGATATTTTGGAGCATTGAAGCTATGGTGAAGAAGGAAATATCCTCAGATAAAACTATAAAGAAGCGTTCAGAGAAACTGCTTTGTGATGTGTGAAATCATCTCACATAGTTACACCCTTCTTTTCATTGGAGCAGTTTGCTAACACTGTTTTTGGAATCTGCAAAGGATATTTGGAGCATTGAAGCTTATGGTGACAAAGGAAATATTCTCAGATAAAAACTAGAAAGATTTGTGGGAAACTTCTTTGTGATGTGCACATTAATCTCACCAAGTAACCCTTTTCTTTTCAGGGAGCAGTTTGCTAAAATTGATTTCATGGAATCTGCAACAGGATATTTGGTAATGCTTTGAAGTCTATGGTGACAAAGGAAATATCCTCAGACAAAAACGAAAAAGAAGCTTTCTGAGAAACTGCTTTTTGATTGGTGAATTCACCTCACAGAGTTACACTTTCTTTTCATGAGCAGTTTGTAACACTGTTTTGTGGAATCTGAGAAGGATATTTGGAGCATTGAAGCTATGGTGACAAAGAAATATCCTCAGATAAAACTAGAAAAGCTTTCTGAGAAAGTTCTTTGTGATGTGTGAATTCATTGAAAAGAGTTACACTGTTCTTTTCATGGAGAATTTAGCTAACACTGTTTTTTGGAATCTGCAAGGATATTTGGAGCATTGAAGCTATGGTGAGAAAGGAAACATCCTCAGACAAAAACTAGAAAGAAGCTTTCTGAGAAACTATCTTGTGATTTCTGAATTCATCTCTCAGAGCTATACAATTCTTTTCATTGAGCAGTTTGGTAGTACTGTTTTTGGGGAATCTGGGAAGGGATATTTTGGATCACATTGAAGCCCATGGTGACAAAGGAAATATCTTCAGATAAAAACTAGAACGAAACTTTCTGAAAAAGTTCTTTGTAATGTATGAATTCATCTCACATAGTTACAGCTATATTTTCATGGAGCAGTTTTCTAACACTGTTTTTGTGGAATCTTCAATAGGATATTTGGGAGTACTTTGAAGCCTATGGTGACAAAGGTATTATCCTCAGACAAACACCAAAAAGAAGCTGTCTGAGAATCTACTTTGTGATGTGTGAATTCACCTCATAGAGTTACAATTTTCTTTTCATGGAGCAGTTTGGTAACACTGTTTTCATGGAATCTGCAAAGAAATATTTTAGAGTGCACTGATGCCTATGCTGAAAAAGGAAATATCTTCAGATTAAAACTAGAAGGAAGCTTTCTGGGAAACTTCTTTGTGATGTGAATTAATCTCACAGATTTACACTGTTCTTTTCATTGAGCTGTTTGATCACACTGTTTTCATGTAATCTGCAGCAGGATATTTGGGAACACTTTGAAGTCTGTGGTGACAAAGCAAATATTCTAAGATAAAAACTAGAAAGAAGTTTTCTGACAAAGTTCTTTGTGAAGTGTGAATTCATCTCAGAGTTACACTTCTTTTCATGAGCAGTTTGTAACACTGTTTTCTGGAATCTGCAAAGGGATATTTGAGCACATTGAAGCTATGGTGACAAAGAAAATATCCTCAGATAAGTAATAGAAAGAAGTTTTCTGAGAAACTGTTTTGTGATATGTGAATTCATCTCACAGAGTTACATTCTTTTCATGAGCAGTTTGTAACACTGTTTTGGAATCTGCAAAGGATATTTGGAGAACATTGAAGCCTATGGTGAAAAAGGAAATATCCTCAGATCTAAACTAGAAAGAAGCTTTCTGAGAAACTCTTTGTGGTGGGCGAATTTATCTCACAGAGTTAAACCTTTTTTTCATTGAGCAGTTTGGTCACACTGTTTTTGTGGAATCTGCAAAAGGAAATTTTGGAGGGCATTGAAGCCTACGGTGACATAGGAAATATCCTCAGATAAAAACCAAAAAGAAGTTTTCTGGAAACTGATTCGTGATGTGTGAATTCATCTCACAGAGTTACAACTCTCTTTTCATGGAGCTGTTTACTATCACTGTTTTTGTGGAATCTGCAAAGTGATATTTCAGAGCACATTGAGGCCTATGGTGAAAAACTAAACATCCTCAGATAAAAACTACAAAGAAGCTTTTTGAGAAACTGCTTTGTGATTTTTGAATTCATCTCACAGAGTTACATGATTCTTTTCATGGAGCAGTTTGGTAGTACTGTTTTTGGGGTATCTGAGAAGGGATATTTTGGAACACGTTGAAGACTATGGTGACAAAGGAAATATTCTCAGATAAAAACTAGAAAGAAGTTTTCTGAGAAACTGCTTTGTGACGAATGAATTCATCTCAGAGTTACACTATTCTTTTCAATGATCAGTTTTCTAACACTGCTTTCATGGAATCTGCAAAGGGATATTTCAGAGTGTATTGAGGCCTATGGTGAGAAAGAAAATATCCTCAGATGAAAACGAGAAAGAAGTTTTCTGAGAAACTGGTTTATGGTGTGTTAATTCATCTCAAGGAGTTAATTATTCCTTTCATGGATCAGTTTGGTAGCACTGTTTCTCGGGAATCTGAGAAGGTATATTTTGGATCACATTGAAGCCTACCTTGACAAAGGAAATATCCTCAGATGAAAAATAAAGAAGCTTTCTGAGAAAGTTCCTTGTGATTGTGAATTCGCCTCACAGAGTTACACCTTTCTATTCATAGAGCAGTTTGTTAACACTGTTTTCGTGGAGTATTCAAAGGGATATTTGAGCACATTGAAGCTATGGTGAAAAGGAAATATCCTCAGAAAAACTATAAGGAAGTTTTCTAAGAAACTGTTTTGTGATGTGTGAATTCATCACACAGCTTTACACTGATCTTTTCATTGAGTAGTTTGCTAACACTGTTTTTGTGGAATCTGCAAAGGATATTTGAGCACATTGAAGCTATGGTGAAAAAGGAATTATCTGCAGATAAAAACTAGAAAGAAGGTTTCTGAGAAACTGCTTTGTGTTTTGTGAATTCAACTCACAGAGTTACACAATCCATTTCATGGAGCAATTTGGTAGCACTGTGGTTTTTTTGGAATCTGAGAAGGGATATGTTGGATTGCTTTGAAGCTTTTGGTGACAAATGAAATATCCTCAGATAAAACTAGAAAGAAACTTTCTGAGAAACTTTGTGATGTGAATTCATCTCAGAGTTACACTTTCTTTTCATGAGCAGTTTGTAACACTGTTTTGTGGAATCTGAAAGGATATTTGGAGCACATTGAGCCTATGGTGAAAAAGGAAATATCCTCCGATAAAAGCTAGAAAGAAGTTTTCTGAGAAACCACTTTGTGATGTGTGAATTCATTTCACAGAGTTGTATCTTTCTTTTCATACAGTATTATGGTAGCACTGTTTTTGGGGATTCTGTAATAGGATATTTTGGAGCCCATTGAAGTCTATGGTTACAAAGGAAATATTCTCAGACAAAAACAAAAAAGAAACTTTCTGAGAAACTGCTTTGTGATGTGTGAATTCACTTCACAAACTTACACTTTTCTTTTCATGGAGCAGTTTTGTAGCACTGTTTTTGGAGAATCTGACAATGAAATTTTGGATCACATTGAAGCCTAAGGTAACAAGGGAAATATCCTCAGATAAACACTAGAAAGAAGCTTTCTGAGAATCTTCTTTGTGATTGGTGAATTCATCTCACACAATTACACCTTACTTTTCATGGAGCAGTTTACTTACACTGTTTTCTTGGAATCTGCAAAGGGATATTTGGAGTACATTGAGATCTACGGTGAAAAATCAAATATCCTCAGATAAAAACTAGAAACAACGTTTCTGAGAAAGTTCTTTGTGATGTGTGAATTCATCTTGCAGAGATACACCGTCCTGTTCATTGAGCTGTTTGATAACACTTTTTTCATGGAATCAACAATAGGATATTTTGAGTGCATTGAAGCCTATGATGACTAAGGAAATATCCTTACATAAAAACTAGAAAGAAGCTTATTTATAAAGATCTTTTTGATGTGCGAATTTATCTCACAGAGTTACACCTTTCTTTTGATGGAGCAGTTTGGTAGCACTGTTTTTGTGGAATCTGAAAAGGGATGATTTTTATCGCATTGAAGCCTATGGTGAAAAATGAAATATCCTCAGATAAAAACTAGAAAGCAGCTTTCTGAGAAAATTCTTTGTGATATGTGAATTCATCTTACAGAGTTAACTGTTCTTTACAAGGAGCAGTTTGCTAACACTGTTTTTGTGGAATATGTAAAGGGATATTTTGGAGGGCATTGATGCCTATGGTGAAAAAGGAAATATCCTCAGATAAAAATTAGAAAGAAGCTTTCTGAAAAACTGCTTTGTGATGTGTGAATTCATCTCACAGAGTTACTCATTTCTTTTCATTGAGCAGTTTACTAACACTGTTTTCTTGGAGTCTTCAATGGGATATTTCAGAGTGCATTGAAGCTTATGGTAACAGCAAAATATCCTCAGACAAATACTAGAAAGAAGCTTTCTGAGAAACTGCTTTCTGATTTGTGAATTCATCTCACAGAGTTACACCTTTCTTTTCATGGAGCAGTTTTGTAACTCTGCTTTTGCAGAATCTGAGAAGGGATATTTCGGATGACATTGAAGCCTATATTGACAAAGGAAATATTATCACATAAAAACTAGAAAGAAGCTTTCTGAGAAACTTCGTCATGATGTGTAAATTCACCTCACAAAGTTACACTTTCTTTTCATGGAGCTGTGTGCTAACACTGTTTTTGGGGAATCTGCAAAGGGATATTTGGGAGTGCATTGAACCCTATGGTGACAAAGGAAATATCCTCAGATAAAAACTAGATAGAATATTTCTGAGAAACTGCTTTGTGATGTGGGAATTCGTCTTACAGAGATACACTGTTCCTTTCATTGAGCAGTTTGTTAACACTGTTTTCGTGGAATATGTAAAGGGATATTTGGATCGCATTGAGGCCTATAGTGAAAAAGAAAATATGCTCATCTAAAAATTATAAAGAATCTTTCTGAGAAGGTTATTTGTGATGTGTGAATTCATCTCACAGAGTTACATGATACTTTTCATGGAGGAGTTAGGTGGCACTGTTTTCATGGAATCTGCAAAGTGATATTTGGGAACACATTGAGGCGTATGGTGAAAAAGGAAATATCCTCAGTTAAAAACTAGAAAGAAGCTTTCTGAGAAACTGCTTTGTGATGTGTGAATTCATCTCACAGAGTTACACTGTTCTTTTCATTGAGCAGTTTGCTAACACTGTTTTCTTGGAATCTGCAATGGGATATTTCAGAGTGCATTGAAGCTTATGGTGACAAAGGAAATATCCTCAGATAAAAACTAGAAAGAAGCTTTCTGAGAAACTACTTTGTGATGTGTGAATTCATCTCACAGATTTACTCCTTCTTTTCATGGAGCAGTTTTCTAACACTATTTTCATGGAATCTGCAATAGAATATATGGGAGTGCATTGAAGACTATGCTGACAAAGAAATTATCCTCAGATAAAAACCAAAAAGATCTTTCTGAGAAACTGCTTTGTGATTTGTGAATTCATCTCGCTGAGTTACACTGTTCTTCTCATTAAGCAGTTTGTTAACGCTGTTTTCTTGGAATCTGCAAATGGATATTTGGAGCACTTTGAGAGCTATGGTGGAAAAGGAAATACCCTCAGATGAAAACTAGAAAGAAGCTTTGTGAGGAACTGCTTTGTGATGTGTGAATTCACTGCACAGTGTTACGCTGTACTTTTCATTGAGCAGTTTGATAACACAGTTTTGGTGGAGTCTGCAATAGGATATTTGGGAGCACTTTGAGACTATGGTGAAAAAGGAAATATCCTCAGATAAAAACTAGAAAGAAGCTTTCTGAGAAACTGCTTTTTGATGTGTGAATTCATCTCACAGTGTTACACTGTTCTTTTCATTGAGCAGTTTGCTAACACTGTTTTCTTGCAATCTGAAATGCAATATTTTGAAGCACATTGAAGCTTATGGTAACAAAGGAATTATCCTCAGAGTAAAACTAGAAAGAAGCTTTCTCAGAAACTGCTTTGTGATGTGTGAATTCATCTCACAGAGTTACACCTTTCTTTTCATGGAGCAGTTTGCTAACACTGTTTTTGTGGAATCTGCAAAGGGATATTTGGGAGTGCATTGAGGCCTATGGTGAAAAAGGAAATATCCTCAGATAAAAACTAGAAAGAAGCTTTCTGAGAAACTGCTTTGTGATGTGTGAATTCATCTCACAGAGTTACACCTTTCTTTTCATGGAGCAGTTTGCTAACACTGTTTTTGTGGAATCTGCAAAGGGATATTTGGGAGTGCATTGAGGCCTATGGTGAAAAAGGAAATATCCTCAGATAAAAACTAGAAAGAAGCTTTCTGAGAAACTGCTTTGTGATGTGTGAATTCATCTCACAGAGTTACACTGTTCTTTTCATTGAGCAGTTTGCTAACACTGTTTTTGGGGAATCTGAGAAGGGATATTTTGGATCACATTGAAGCCTATGGTGACAAAGGAAATATCCTCAGATAAAAACTAGAAAGAAGCTTTCTGAGAAACTGCTTTGTGATGTGTGAATTCATCTCACAGAGTTACACCTTTCTTTTCATGGAGCAGTTTGCTAACACTGTTTTTGTGGAATCTGCAATAGGATATTTGGGAGCACATTGAAGCCTATGGTGACAAAGGAAATATCCTCAGATAAAAACTAGAAGGAAGCTTTTGGAGAAACTGCTTTGTGATGTGTGAATTCATCTCACAGAACTACATCATTGTTTTCATTGAGCCATTTGATAACACTGCTTTTGTGGAATCTGCAATATGATATTTGGGATCGCATTGAAGCCTATGGTGACAAAGGAAATATCCTCAGATAAAAACTAGAAAGAAGTTGTCTGAGAAGCTTCTTTGTGATGTGCGAGTTCATCTCATAGAGTTACACCTTTCCTTTCATGGAGATGTTTGCTAACAGTGTTTTCGTGGAATCTGTAAAGGGATATTTGAGAGCACTTTGAGACTTATGGTAAAAAAGGAAGTATCCTCAGATGAAAACCAAAAACAAGCTTTCAGATACATTTCTTTGTGATGTGTGAATTCACCTCTCTGTGTTACACTGTTCTTTTCATAGAGAAGTTTGCTAACACTGTTTTGTTGGAATCTACGATGGGATACTTGGGATCACATTGAGAAATATGGTGAAGAAGGAAATATCCTCAGATAAAATCTAGAAAGAAGCTTTCTGAGAAACCGTTTTATGATGTGTGAATTCATCTCAGAGAATTAAACCCTTCTTTTCATGGAGCACTTTGCTAACACTGTTTTCATGGAATCTCCAAAAGGATATTTGGGAGTGCATTGAGACCTATGGTGTAAAAGGAAATATCCTCAGATAAAAACAAGAAAGAAACTTTCTGAGCAATTGCTTTTAGATTTCTGAATTCATCTCACTGTGTTACACTGTTCATTTCATTGAGCAGTTTTCTAACATTGTTTTATTCAAATCTGGAATGGGATATTTTGGAACATATTGAAGCTTATGGTGACATAGTAAATATCCTCAGATAAAACCTAGTAAGAAGATTTCTGAGAAACAGCAATGTGATGTTTGAAATCATTTCACAGAGTTACACCATTCTTTCCATTGATCAGTATGGTAGCACTGTTTTGGGGGAATCTGCAAGAGGATATTTTGGAGTACATGGAAGCTAATGGTGACAAAGGAAATATCCTCAGACAAAAACCAAAAAGAAGGTTTCTGAGAAACTGGTTTGTGTGTGTGAATTCATCTCACAAATATACGCCTTCCTTTTCATGCAGCAGTTTGCTAACACTATTTTCATGGAATCTGAGAAAGGATATTTTGGATGCATTGAAACCTATGGTGACAAAAGAAATTTCCTCTGATAAAATATAGAAAGAAGGTTTCTGAGAAAGTTATTTGAGATGTGTGAATTCATCCATCAGAGTTGCAAGTTTCTTTTCATGGAGAAGTTTGCTAACACTGTTTTCATGGAATCTGCAGAGGGATATTTGGGAGCACATTGAGGCCTATGGTGAAAAAAGAAATGTCCTCTGATAAAAACTAGAAAGAACCTTTCTGAGAAACACCTTTGTGATGTGCGAATTCATCACAGAGAGTTACACGAGGCTTTCAATGGATCAGTTTGCTAGCACTGTTTTTGGGTAATCTGAGAAGCAATATTTTGTATCACATTGAAGGCAATGGTGACAAAGGAAATATCCTCAGAAAATAACTAGAAAGACGCTTTCTGAAAAACTGCTTTGTGGTGTGGAATTCATCTCACAGAGTTAAAGCTTTCTTTTCATGGAGCAGTTTGCTAACACTGTTTTCTTGGAGTGTGCAATGGGATATTTCAGAGTGCATTTAAACTTATAGTGACAAGGAAATATCCTCAGAAAAAAACTAGAAAGAAGTTTTCTGAGAAACTGCTTTGTGATTTGTGAATTCATCTCACAGAGTTACACCATTCATTTCATGGGTCAATTTGGTAGCAGTATTTTTGGGAAATCTGAGAAGGGATATTTTCAATGGCATTGATGCCTATCGTGACAAAGAAAATATCCCCAGATAAAAACTAGCAAAAAGCTTTCTGAGAAACAGCCATGTGATGTGTGAATTCATCTCACAGAGTTACATCTTTCTTTTCATTGAAGAGTTTGGTAGCACTGTTTTTGGAGAATCTGAGGAGGGATATTTTGGATAGCTTTGAAGCCAATGATGACAAAGGAAATATCCTCAGATAAAATCTACAAAGAAACTTTCTGAGAAATTTCTTTGTGATGTGTGAATTCATTTCACAGAATTACACCGTTCTTTCAATGAGAAGTTTGCTAACACTATCTTCGTGGAATCTGAGATGGGATATTCCAGAGTGCATTGACGCTTATGGTGAAAAATGAAATATCTTCAGATAAAAACTGGAAAGAAGTTTTCTGAGAAACTACTTTTGGATGTGTGCATTCATCTCATAGTGATACACTGTTGTTTTCACTGAGCAGTTTGATAACACTGTTTTTGTGGAAACTGAAATAGGATATTTGGGAGCACATTGAAGCCTATGGTGACAAGGAAATATCCTCAGATGAAAACTATAAAGAAGTTTTCTGAGAAACTGCTTTGTGATGTGTAAATTCATCTCACAGATTTACAGCTTTCTTTTCATGGAGCAGCTTGCTAACACTGTTTACGTGGAATCTACAAAGGGATATTTCGGAGAACGTTGAAGTTAAGGTGACAAAGGAAATATCCTCAGATAAAAACTAGAAAAATCTCTCTGAGGAAATGCTTTCTGATGTTTTAATACATCTCACAGAGTTACAAGATTCTTTTCATGCATCAGTTTGGTAACACTGTTTTTGTGGAATCTGTGGAAGGATATTTGGGAGCGCGTTGAGGCCTATGGTGAAAAAGAAAGTATTCTCAGATAAAAACTAGAAAGAAGCATTCTGAGAAATAGCTGCTTTGTGATGTACGAATTTATCTCTCATAGTTACACTGTTCTTTTCATGGAGCAGTTAGATAACATTGTTTTTGTGGAATTTGAGAAGGGATATTTGGATGGCATTAAAAAGTATGGTGACAAAGGAAGTATCCTCAGATAAAAAACTAGAAAGAGGCTTTCTGATAAACTTATTTTTGATGTGTGAATTCATCTAACAGACGTTGACCTTTCTTTTCATGTAGCAGGTTTTCTAACACTTTTTTTCTGGAATCTGCAAAGGATATTTTGGATCACATTGAAGCTTATGGTGACAAAGGATATATCCTCAGACAAAAATGAGAAAGAAGCTTTCTGAGAAAGTTCTTTGTGACGTGTGAATTCATTTCACAGAGTTGCACCTTTCTTTTCAGGTAGCAGTTTGCCAACGCTGTTTTTGTGGAATACACAATGGAATATTTTGGAGTGCTTTGAAGCTTATGGTGCTAAAGTATATATCCTCAGATATAGACTAGAAAGAAGCTTTCTGAGAAAGTTCTTTGTGATGTGGGATTTCTTCTCAAAGAGTTACACCATTTTTTTCAAGGCGCAGTTTGCTAACACTGTTTTTGTGGAATCTGAAAAGGGTTATTTGGGGGCACATTGATTCATTTAGTGAGAAAGGAAATATCCTCAGATAATAAGTAGAAAGCAGCTTTCTGAGAGACTGTTTTTGTGATGTGTGAATTCATCTCACCGAGTTACACAGTACTTTTTATTCAGCAGTTTGATAACACTGTTTTCGTGAAATATGCAATAGGGTATTCGGGAGCACATTGAAGCCTATGGTGACAACAGAAATATCCTGATATATAAACTAGAAAGAAGCTTTCAGAGAAAGTTCCTTATGATGTGTGAATTCATCTCACAGAGTTACACTGTGCATGGATCAGATTGCTAACACTGCTTTAATAGAATCTGTAAAGGGATATTTGGAGTGCATTGGGTCTGTGGGTGAAAAAGGAAATATCCTCAGATAAAAACTAGAAGGACTCTTTCTGAGAAACTGCTTTGTGGTGAGTGAATTCATCTCACAGAGTTTCACTATTCCTCTCATTGAGCTGTTTGATAACACTATTTTAGTAGAATCTGCAAAGGGATATATGGGAGCGCATTGACGCCTATGGTGAAAAAGGAAATATCCTGAGATAAAAACCATAGAGAAGGTTTTTGAGAAACTGCTTTGTGATATGTGAGTTCATCTCACAGAATTACAGTATTATTTTCATTGAGCAGTTTGCTAGCACTGTTTTCGTGCAATCTACAGTGGGATATTTCGGAGTGTATTGGAGCTTATAGTGACAAAGGAAATATCATCAGACAAAAACTAGAAAGAATCTTTCTAAGAAACTTCTTTGTGAATTGTGAATTCATCTGACAGACTTACAGCATTCTCTTCATGGAGGAGTTCAGTAGCTCTGTTTTTGGGGATTCTGAGAAGGGATATTTTGGATCACATTGATGCCTATGGTGACAAAGGAATTATCTTCAGATAAAAACTAGAAAGAATCTTTATGAGAAGCTTCTGTGTGATTTTTGAATTCATCTCAGAGAGTTACACTGTTCTTCTCATTGAGGAGTTTGCTGTCACTGATTTCTTGGAATCTGCAATGAGATATTTTGGAGCGCATTGAATCTTATGGTGACAAAGGAAATAACCTCCTATAAAAACGAGAAAGAAGCTTTCTGTGAAACTGATTTGTGATGTGTGAATTCATTTCACAGAGTTATAACGTTCTGTTCATTCAGCGGTTTGGTAACATTGTTTTTGTAGAATCTGCAGACAGATATTTTGGATGGCATTGATGCCTATGGTGACAAAGGAAATATCCTCAGACTAAAACTAGAAAGAAGCTTTCTGAGAAACTGCTTAGTAAAATGTGAATTCATCTCAGAGGGTTACACAATTGTTTTCATTGAGCTGTCTGCTAACACTGTTTTCATGGAAACTGCAATAGGATGTTTGGAGCAAATTGAATCCTATAGTGACAAAGGATATATCCTCTGATAAAAACCAAGAAAAACCTTTTGAGAAACTGCTTTGTGATGTGTGAATTCATCTCACAAAGTTACATTGTTGTTTTCATTGAGCAATTTGCTAACACTGTTTTGGTGGAATCTGTAAAGGGATATTTGGGATGCACTGAGGCTTATAGTGAAAAAGAAAATATCCTCAGATAAAAGCTAGAAAGAAGCTTTCTGAGAAACTGCTTTGTGATGTGTGAATTGATCTCACAGAATTACACTGTTCTTTTCATAGAGCAGTTTGCTAACACTGCTTTCTTGGAATCCGCAATGGGATATTTCACAGCGCATTGAAGTTTGTGGTGACAAAGAAAATATCCTCATATAAAAACCAGAAAGAAACTTCCTGAGAAACTACGTTGTGATGTGGTAATTCATCTCACAGAGATAAAATATTCTTTTCATGGAGCAGATTGGTAGCACTGTTTTTGGGAAATCTAAGAAGGGATATTTTAGATCACATTAAGGCCTATGGTGACAAAGGAAATATCTTCAGATAAAAGCTAGAAAGAAGCTTTCTGAGAAACTCCTTTGTGATTTGTGAATTGATGTCACAGAGTTTCACCTTTCTTTTCATGGAGCAGTTTGGTAGCATTGTTTTTGAGAAATCTAAGAAGGGGTATTTTGGATTGCATTGAAGCTCCTGGTGACAAAGGAAATATCCTCATTTAAAATCTAGAAAGAAGCTTTCTGAGAAACTGCTTTGTGATTTCTGAATTCTTATCACAGAGTTACATGATTCCTTTCATGGAGCACTTTGGTAGCACTGTTTCTGGGGTATCTGCGATTGGATATTTTGGATCGCGTTGAAGCCTATGGTGACAAAGAAATTATCCTCATATAAAAAGTAGAAAGAAGGATTCTGAGAAAACACTTTGAGATGTGTGAATTCATCTCACAGTGTTACACCTTTCTTTTCAATGAGCAGTTTGCTAACACTGTTTCCTTGGAATCTGCATTGGCATATTTCGAGTGCATTGAAGCTTAAGGTGACAAATGAAATATCATCATATAAAAACTAGAAAGAAGTTTTCTGAGAAATTGCTTTATGATGTATTAATTCATCTCCCAGAGTTACACAGTTCTTTTCATGGATCAGTTTGGTGGCACTGTTTTTGGGGAATCTGCAAAGGGATATTTTGGAGCACATTGAGGCCTATGGTGAAAAAGGAAATATCCTCAGATAAAAACTAGAAAGAAGCTTTCTGAGAAACTGCTTTGTGATGTGTGAATTCATCTCACAGAGTTACACCATTCTTTTCATGGAGCAGTTTGGTAGCACTGTTTTGGGGGAATCTGAGAAGGGATATTTTGGATCACATTGAAGCCTATGGTGACAAAGGAAATATCCTCAGAAAAAACTAGAAAGAAGCTTTCTGAGAAACTGCTTTGTGATGTGTGAATTCATCTCACAGAGTTACACCATTCTTTTCATGGAGCAGTTTGGTAGCACTGTTTTTGGGGAATCTGAGAAGGGATATTTGGATCACATTGAAGCCTATGGTGACAAAGGAAATATCCTCAGATAAAAACTAGAAAGAAGCTTTCTGAGAAACTTCTTTGTGATGTGTGAATTCATCTCACAGAGTTACACCTTTCTTTTCATGGAGCAGTTTGCTAACACTGTTTTTGTGGAATCTGCAAAGGGATATTTGGGAGTGCATTGAGGCCTATGGTGAAAAAGGAAATATCCTCAGATAAAAACTAGAAAGAAGCTTTCTGAGAAACTGCTTTGTGATGTGTGAATTCATCTCACAGAGTTACACCTTTCTTTTCATGGAGCAGTTTGCTAACACTGTTTTCGTGGAATCTGCAAAGGGATATTCATGAGCATATTGAGGCCTATGGATAAAAAGGAAATATCCTCAGATAAAAATTTTAAGAAGCTTTCTGAGAAACTGCTTAGTGATGTGTGAATTTATCTCACAGAGTTACACTGTACTTTTCATGCTGCAGTTTGCTAACACTGCTTTCTTGGAAACTACAGTGGGATACTTTGGAGCGCATTGAAGACTACGGTGACAAAAGAAATATCCTCAGAGAAAAACTACAAAGATACTTTCTGAGAAAGTTCTCTGTGATGTGTGAACTCATCTCACAGAGTTTCACTCTTTTTTCACTGCGCAGTTTGATAACACTGTTTTCATGGAATCTGAGAAGGATATTTTGGATGCATTGAAGCCTATGGTGAAAAGGGAATGTACTCAGATAAAAACTAGGAAGAAGCTTTATGAGAAAGTTCTTTGTGGTGTGTGAATTCAATGCACAGAGTTATAGCTTTCTTTTCATGAAGTAGCTTGCTAACACTCTTTTCGTGGAATCTGCAAAGGGATATTTGGGAGGACATTGAGGTCTATGGTGACAAAGGAAATATCCTCATATTAAAACTAGAAAAGAACTTTCTGAGAAACCGCTTTATTTATCTCACAGAGTTACACTATTCATTTCATTGAACAGTTTGCTAGTACTGTTTTCTTGGAATCTGCAATAGGATATTTCAGAGTGCATTAAAGGTTTTCATGACAAAGGAAATATCCTCACACAAAAACTGGAAAGAAGCTTTCTGAGAAAGTGCTTTGTGATGTGTTAATTCATTTCACAGAGTTACACCATTCTTTTCATGGAGCAGTTTGGTAGCACTGTTTTTGGGGAATCTGAGAAGGGATATTTTGGATTTCATTGAAGCCTATAGTAATAAAGGGAATATCCTCAAATAAAAACTAGAAAGAAGTGTTCTGAAAAACTGCTTTGTGATGGGTGAATTCAAACTACAGAATTTCAACATTCTTTTCATTGAGCAGTTTGGTAACACTGTTTTCATGAAATCTGCAGTAGGATATTTCAGGTCGCATTGAAGCCTATGGTGGCAAAGGAAGTATCCACAGATAAAAACTGGAAAGAAGCTTTCTGAGAAACTTCTTTGTGATATGTGAATTCCTCTCACAGAGTTATACATTTCTTTTCATGGAGCAGTTTGCTAACACCATTTTTGTTGAATCTACCAAAGGATATTTGGGAGTGAATTGAGGCATATAGTGAAAAAGGAAATATCCTCAGATAAAAACTAGAAAGAAGCTCTCTGAGAAACTGCTTTGTGATGTGTGAATTCATCTCACAGAGTTACACTGTTCTTTTCATTGAGCAGTTTACTAACACTGTCTTCTTGGAATCTGCAATGGGATATTTTGGAGCACATTGAAGCTTATGGTGACATAGGAAATATCCTCATAGAAAAAGTAGAAAGAGGCTTTCTGAGAAACTGTTTTGTGATGTGTGAATTCATCTTGCAGAGTAACACCTTTCTTTTCATGGAGCACTTTTCTAACACGGTTTTCGTGGAATCTCCAACAGGATATTTGAGAGCACATTGAAGCCTATGGTGACAAAGGAAATATCCTCATATTTAAACTAGAAAGAAGCTTTCTGAGAGACTGCTTTGTGATGGGTGAATTCATCTCACAAAGTTACATCTTCCATTTCGTTGAACAGTTTGATAACACTATTTTCTTGGAATGTGCAATAGGATATTATGGATTGCATTGAAGCCCATGGTGACAAAGGTAATATCCTCAGATTAAAAACTGGAAAGAAGCTTTCTGAGAAAATTGCTTATGATGTGTGAATTCACCTCAAAGACTTACACATTTCTTTTCATAGAGAAGTTTGATAACACTGTTTTGTGGAATCTGAGAAGGATATTTGGAACCCTATGAAGCTTAAGGTGACAAAGAAAGTGTGCTCATATAAAAATTAGGAAGACGCTTTCAGAGAAACTGATTTGTGAGGTGCTAATTCATCTCACAGAGTTACATGATTTTTTTCATGGATCAGTTTTGTAACACTGTTTTTGGGGAATATGAGAAGGAATATTTTGGATCACATTGAAACCTTTGGTGAAAAGTAAATATCCTCATATAAAAACTAGAAAGAAGTTTTCTGAATAAGTTCTTTGTGATATGTACTCATTTCACATAGTTACACAGTTCTTTAAATTGAGCAGTCTCCTAACGCTCCTTTTGTGTAATCTGCAAAGGGATATATTGGAGCAAATTGAGGCCTATGTTGAAACAGGAATTATCCTCAGAAAAAAACTAGAAAGAAACATTCTGAGAAACTGCTTTGTGATGTGTGAATTCATCTTACAGAATTATACAGTTCTTTTCATTGAGCAGTCTGATAACACTGTTTTTGTGGGATCTGCAATATGATATTTGGGAACACATTGAAGCCTATGGTGAGAAAGGAAATATCCTCAGAAAAAAAAAAAAAAGAAGCTTTCTGTGATACTTCTTTGTGATGTGTGAATTCATCTCAGAGTTACCCTGTTCTTTTCATGAGCAGTTTGCTAACACTGTTTTGTGGAATCTGCAAACAATATTTGGGAGCACATTGAGGCCTATTGTGATAAAGGTAATATCCTCAGAGAAAAACTAGAAAGAAGCTTTCGGAGAAACAGCTTTCTGGTGTGTGAATTCAACTCACAGTGTTACACTGTTCTTTTCATTGAGCAGTTTGCTAACTCTATTTAGTTGGAATTTGCAATGGGATCTTTTGGAGCACGTTGAAGCTTACAGTGACAAAGAAAATATCCTCAGACAAAAACTAGAAAGGAGCTTTCTGAGAAACTGCTTTGTGATTTGTGAATTCATCTTACAGAGATACAGGTTTCCTTTCATGGAGCAGTTTGGTAGCACTGTTTCTATGGAATCCGTAATGAGATATTTTGGATCGCATTGAAGCCTATGGTGACTAATGAGATATCCTCAGATAAAAACTAGAAAGAACCTTTGTGAGAGATTGCTTTGTGATTTGTGAATTCATCTCACAGAGTTACACTTTCTTTACATGGAGTAATTTGCTAACACTGTTTTGTGGAATCTGAAAGGATATTTGGAGCATTGAAGCTATGGTGAAAAGGATATATCCTCAGGTTAAAAATAGAAAGATATTTTCTGAGAACATTTTTGTGATGTATGAATTCATCTCCCAGAGTTACACTGTGTTTTTCCTTGAGCGGTTTGCTAACACTGTTTTCTTGGATTCTGGAATGGGATATTTTGGAGTGCATTGAGGCTCATGGTGACAGAGGAAATATCATCATACAAAAACAAGAAAGGAGCTTTCTGAGAAACAGCATTGTGATGTGTGAATTCATCTCACAGAGTTACATTGTTGTTTTCATTGAGCAGTTGGCTAGCACTGTTTTATTGGAATCTGCAATGGGATATTTTGGGGTGCATTGAAGCTTATGGTGAAAAAGGATATATACTCAGACAAAAACTTGAAAGAAGCTTTCTGAGAAACTGCTTTGTGATTTGAAAATTCACCTCACAGAGTCACACTGTTTATTTCATTGAGCAGTGTGCTTACTCTGTTTTCTTGGAATCTGCAGTCTGATTTTTTGGAGCGCATTGAAGCTTATGGTGACAAAGGAAATATCCTTAGATGAGAACTACAAAGAAGCTTACCGACAAACTGCTTTGTGATGTGTGAATTCATCTCACAGAGTTACACCTTTCTTTTCATGGAGCAGTTTGCTAACACTGTTTTCGTGGAATCTGCAAAGGGATATTTGGGAGTGCATTGAGGCCTATGGTGACAAAGGAAATATCCTCAGATAAAAACTAGAAAGAAGTTTTCTGAGAAACTGCTTTGTGATTTGTGAATTCATCTCACAGAGTTACATGATTCTTTTCATGGAGCAGTTTGGTAGCACTGTTTTTGGGGAATCTGAGAAGGGATATTTTGGATTGCATTGAAGCCTATGGTGACAAAGGAAATATCCTCAGATAAAAACTAGAAAGAAGCTTTCTGAGAAACTTCTTTGTGATGTGTGAATTCATCTCACAGAGTTACATTATTCTATTCATTCAGCAGTTTGCTAATACTGTTTTGTGGAATCTGCAATAGCATATTTGAGAGCACATTGAAGCGTATGGTTTCAAATGAAATATCCTCAGATAAAAACTAGAAAGAGGCTTTCTGAAAAACAGCTTTGTGATGTTTTAATTCATATCACACAGTTACATGATTCTTTTCATGGAGAAGTTTGCTAACACTGTTTTCCTGGAATTTGCAATAGGTTATTTCAGAGCCAATTGAAGCTTAGGGTGAAAAAGGAAATATCCTCAGATAAAAACTAGAAAGAAGCTTTCTGAGAAAGTTCTTTGTGATGTGTGAATTCATCTCACAGAGTTACACCTTTTTTCAAGGAGCAGTTTACTAACACTGTTTTCATGGAATCTGCAAAGGGATATTTGGGAGCACATTGAGGCCTATGGTGAAAAAGGAAATATCCTCAGATAAAAACTAGAAAGAAGTTTTCTGAGAAACTGCTTTGTGATGTGTGAATTCATCTCACAGAGTTACACTGTTCTTTTCATTGAGCAGTTTGATAACACTGTTTTTGTGGAATCTGCAATAGGATATTTGGGAGCACATTGAAGCCTATGGTGACAAAGGAAATATCGTCATATAAAAACTAGAAAGAAGCTTTGTGAAAAAATGTTTTGTTATGTGAGAATTTATCTCACAGAGCTACACCATTCTTTTCATTGAGCAGGTTGATAACACAGTTTTCATGGAATCTGCAATAGGATACTTGGGAGCACATAGAGGCCTATGGTGACAAAGGAAATACCCTCAGATAAAAACAAAAAGAAGCTTTCTGAGAAAGTTCTTCATGAAGTGTAAACTCATCTCACAGAATTACACCAGTCTTTTCATTGAGCAGTTTGATAACAGTGTTTTTGTGGAATCCACAATAGGATATTTGGGAGCGCATTGAAGCCTATGGTGACAAAGGAAATACCCTCAGATAAAAACTAGAAAGAAGCTTTCTGAAATACTGCTTTGTTATTTGTGAATTCATGTCACAGAATTGCATGATTCTTTTCATGGGGCAGTTTGGTAGCATTGTTTTTGGGGAATCTCAGAAGGTATATTTTGGATCACATTGAAGTGTATGGTTAAAAAGGAAATGTCATCAGATAAAAACTAGAAAGCAGATTTCTGAGAATCTGCTTTGTGGTGTGTGAATTCATCTCACAGAGTTACAACTTTCTTTTCATGGAGCACTTTGCTAACACTGTTTTCATGGAATCTGCAAAGGAATATTTGGAGCATTGAAGCTATGGTGACAAAATATTCTCAGATAAAAACTAGAAAGCTTTCAGAGGAAATTGTTTGTGATGTGTGAATTCATCTTACAGAGTTACACCTTATTTTTCATGGAGCAGTTTGGTAACACTGTTGTTTTGGTATCTGAGAAGGGATATTTGGATTGCATTGAAGCCTACTGTGACAAAGGAAATATCCTCAGATTAAAACTAGAAAGAAGCTTTCTGAGAAACTGCTTTGTGAT
>JABBCR010001054.1:0-66243 GCA_014849445.1 Cercopithecus mona | reverse complement strand
ACAAAGGAAATATCCTCAGATAAAACTGAAAGAAGCTTTCTGAGAAACTGCGTTGCGATGGGTTAATACAACTCACTGAGTTACTGCTGTATTTCATGGAGCTGTTTGCTAAGGCTATTCTTGTGGAATTGGCAAAGGGATATTTGGAAGCCCATAGAGCGCTATGGTGAAAAAGGAAATATCTTCCGTTCAAAACTGGAAAGAAGCTTTCTGAGAAACTGCTCTGTGTTCTGTTAATTCATCTCACAGAGTTACATCTTTCCCTTCAAGAAGCCGTTCGCTAAGGCTGTTCTTGTGGAATTGGCAAAGGGATATTTGGAAGCCCATAGAGGGCTATGGTGAAAAAGGAAATATCTTCCGTTCAAAACTGGAAAGAAGCTTTCTGAGAAACTGCTCTGTGTTCTGTTAATTCATCTCACAGAGTTACATCTTTCATTTCAAGAAACCTTTTGCTAAGGCTGTTCTTGTGGAATTGGCAAAGGGATATTTGGAAGCCCATAGAGGGCTATGGTGAAAAAGGAAATATCTTCCGTTCAAAACTGGAAAGAAGCTTTCTGTGAAACTGCTCTGTGTTCTGTTAATTCATCTCACAGAGTTATATCTTTCCCTTCAAGAAGCCTTTCGCTAAGGCTGTTCTTGTGGAATTGGCAAAGGGATATTTGGAAGCCCATAGAGGGCTATGGTGAAAAAGGAAATATCTTCCGTTCAAAACTGGAAAGAAGCTTTCTGTGAAACTGCTCTGTGTTCTGTTAATTCATCTCACAGAGTTACATCTTTCCCTTCAAGAAGCCTTTCGCTAAGGCTGTTCTTGTGGAATTGGCAAAGGGATATTTGGAAGCCCATAGAGGGCTATGGTGAAAAAGGAAATATCTTCCGTTCAAAACTGGAAAGAAGCCTTCTGAGAACCTGCTCTGTGTTCTGTTAATTCATCTCACAGAGTTACATCTTTCCCTTCAAGAAGCCTTTCGCTAAGGCTGTTCTTGTGGAATTGGCAAAGGGATATTTGGAAGCCCATAGAGGGCTATGGTGAAAAAAATATACTCCGATAAAAAAGAGAAAGAATCTTTCTGAGAAACTTCTTCGTGGTCTGTGAATTCATCTCACAGAGTTACGCTTTCTACTCAAGAAGCCTTTCACTAAGACTGTTCTTGTGGAATATGCAAAGTGATATTTGGAAGCCGATGGAGAGCTATGGTGGAAAGGGAAATATCCTCAGATAAAATCTGGAAAGAAGCTATCTGAGAAACTGCTCTGTGTTCTGTTAATTCATCTCACAGAGTTACATCTTTCCCTTCAAGAAGCCTTTCGCTAAGGCTGTTCTTGTGGAATTGGCAAAGGGATATTAGGAAGCCCATAGAGGGCTATGGTGAAAAAGGAAATATCTTCCGTTCAAAACTGGAAAGAAGCTTTCTGAGAAACTGCTCTGTGTTCTGTTAATTCATCTCACAGAGTTACATCTTTCCCTTCAAGAAGCCTTTCGCTAAGGCTGTTCTTGTGGAATTTGCAAAGTGATATTTGGAAGCCCATGGAGGGCTAGGGTGGAAAGGGAAATATCCTCCGATAAAAATGAGAAAGAAGTTTTCTGAGAAACTTTTTTGTGATCTGAGAATTCATCTCCCAGAATTACAGCTTTCCCCTCAAGAATTTCTTGACGAAGACTGTTCTTGTGGAATCTGCAAAGTGATATTTGGAAGCCCATGGAGGGCTATGGTGAAAAAGGAAGCCCATAGAGGGCTACGGCGAAAAAGGAAATATCTTCCGTTCAAAACTGGAAAGAAGCTTTCTGAGAAACTGCTCTGTGTTCTGTTAATTCATCTCACAGAGTTACATCTTTCCCTTCAAGAAGCCTTTCGCTAAGGCTGTTCTTGTGGAATTGGCAAAGGGATATTTGGAAGCCCATAGAGGGCTATGGTGAAAAAGGAAATATCTTCCGATCAAAACTGGAAAGAAGCGTTCTGAGAAACTGCTCTGTGTTCTGTTAATTCATCTCACAGAGTTACATCTTTCCCTTCAAGAAGCCTTTCGCTAAGGCTGTTCTTGTGGAATTGGCAAAGGGATATTTGGAAGCCCATAGAGGGCTATGGTGAAAAAGGAAATATCTTCCGTTCAAAACTGGAAAGAAGCTTTCTGAGAAACTGCTCTGTGTTCTGTTAATTCATCTCACAGTATTACATCTTTCCCTTCAAGAAGCCTTTCGCTAAGGCTGTTCTTGTGGAATTGGCAAAGGGATATTTGGAAGCCCATAGAGGGCTATGGTGAAAAAGGAAATATCTTCCGTTCAAAACTGGAAAGAAGCTTTCTGAGAAACTGCTCTGTGTTCTGTTAATTCATCTCACAGAGTTACATCTTTCCCTTCAAGAAGCCTTTCGCTAAGGCTGTTCTTGTGGAATTGGCAAAGGGATTATTGGAAGCCCATAGAGGGCTATGGTGAAAAAGGAAATATCTTCCGTTCAAAACTGGAAAGAAGCTTTCTGAGAAACTGCTCTGTGTTCTGTTAATTCATCTCACAGAGTTAAAGCCGTATTTCGTGGACCTGTTTGCTAGCCTTTTTTCTGTGGAATTTGAAAAGGGATATTTGGAAGCCCATAGAGGGCTATGGTGAAAAAGGAAATATCTTCCGTTCAAAACTGGAAAGAAGCTTTCTGAGAAACTGCTCTGTGTTCTGTTAATTCATCTCACAGAGTTACATCTTTCCCTTCAAGAAAAATTTCGCTAAGGCTGTTCTTGTGGAATTGGCAAAGGGATATTTGGAAGCCCATAGAGGGCTATGGTGAAAAAGGAAATATCTTCCGTTCAAAACTGGAAAGAAGCTTTCTGAGAAACTGCTCTGTGATCTGTGAATTCATCTCAGAGTTACAGCTGTATTTCGTGGAGCTGTTTGCTAGCCTTATTTCTAGTGGAATTGGCAAAGTGATATTTGGAATCCCATGGAGGGCTATGGTGAAGAAGGATATAGCTTCAGTTAACAACTGAAAAGAAGCTTTCAGAGAAACTGCTTTGTGATATGTGATTTCCACTCACTTAGTTGTAGCTGTATTTCATACAGCTGTTTGCTAGCTTTATTTCTGTGGAATCTAGAACTGATATTTGGAAGCCCATAGAGGGCTATGGTGAAAAAGGAAATATCTTCCGTTCCAAACTAGAAAGAAGCTTTCTGAGAAACTGCTCTGTGTTCTGTTAATTCATCTCACAGAGTTACATCTTTCCCTTCAAGAAGCCTTTCGCTAAGGCTGTTCTTGTGGAATTGGCAAAGGGATATTTGGAATAAAGCCCATTGAGAGCTATGGTGAAAAAGGAAATATCTTCAGATAAAACTGAAAGACGCTTTTTGAAAAACTTCTTTGTGATATGTGAAGTAATTTCTCAGAGTTACAGCTTTCCTCAAGAAGCCTTTGCTAAGACTGTTCTGTGGAATCTGAGAACTGATATTTGGAAGCCCATGAGGCTATGGTGAAAAGAAAATATCCTCAGATAAAACTGGAAAGAAGCTTTCTGAGAAACTGCTCTGTGTTCTGTTAATTCATCTCACAGAGTTACATCTTTCCCTTCAAGAAGCCTTTCGCTAAGTCTGTCCTTGTGGAATTGGCAAAGGGATATTTGGAAGCCCATAGAGGGCTATGGTGAAAAAGGAAATATCTTCCGTTCAAAACTGGAAAGAAGCTTTCTGAGAAACTGCTCTGTGTTCTGTTAATTCATCTCACAGTATTACAGCTCTACCCTCAAGAAACCCTTCACTAAGACTGTTCTTGTGGAATCTGCAAAGTGATATTTGGAAGTCCTTAGAGGGCTATGGTGTAAAAGGAAATGTCTTCAGTTAAAAACTCGAAAGAAGCTTTCTGAGAAACTGCTCTGTGTTCTGTTAATTCATCTCACAGAGTTACATCTTTCCCTTCAAGAAGCCTTTCGCTAAGGCTGTTCTTGTGGAATTGGCAAAGGGATATTTGGAAGCCCATGGAGGGCTATGGTGAAAAAGAAAATATCCTCATATAAAAACTGGAATGAAGCTTTCTGAGGAACTGATATTTGGAAGCCCATGGAGGGCTATGGTGAAAATGGAAATATCTTCAGATAAAACTGGAAAGAAATTTTCTGAGAAAATGCTTTGTGTTCTGTGAATTCATCTCACAGAGTTACAGCTGTATTTCGTGGATCTGTTTGCTAAGAATGTTGTTGTGGAATTGCAAACTGATATTTGGAAGCCCATAGAGGGCTATGGTGAAAAAGGAAATATCTTCAGATCAAAACTGGAAAGAAGCTTTCTGAGAACTGATATTTGGAAGCCCATGAGGCTATGGTGAAAAGGAAATATCTCAGATAAAACTGAAAGAAGCTTTCTGAGAAACTGCTTTGTGATGTGAATTCATCTCACAGAGTTACATCTTTCCCTTCAAGAAGCCTTTCGCTAAGGCTGTTCTTGTGGAATTGGCAAAGGGATATTTGGAAGCCCATAGAGGGCTATGGTGAAAAAGGAAATATCTTCCGTTCAAAACTTGAAAGAAGCTTTATGAGAAACTGCTCTGTGTTCTGTTAATTCATCTCACAGAGTTACATCTTTCCCTTCAAGAAGCCTTTCGCTAAGGCTGTTCTTGTGGAATTGGCAAAGGGATATTTGGAAGCCCATAGAGGGCTATGGTGAAAAAGGAAATATCTTCCGTTCTAAACTGGAAAGAAGCTTTCTGAGAAACTGCTCTGTGTTCTGTTAATTCATCTCACAGAGTTACATCTTTCCCTTCAAGAAGCCTTTCGCTAAGGCTGTTCTTGTGGAATTGGCAAAGGGATATTTGGAAGCCCATAGAGGGCTATGGTGAAAAGGAAATATCCTCAGATGAAAACAGGAAAGAAACTTTCTGAGAAAATGCTTTGTGATATGTGACTTCCACTCACGGAGTTATAGCTGTATTTCGTGGAGCTGTTTGCTAAGGCTGTTCTTGTGGAATTTGCAAAGTGATATTTGGAAGCCCATGGAGGGTTGTGGGGAAAAAGAAATTATCCTCAGATACAAACTGTAAAGAAACTTTCTGAGAAACTGCTTTGTGTTCTGTGAATTCATCTAAGAGAGTTACAGCTGTATTTTGTGGAGCTGTTTGCTAGCCTTATTTCTGTGGAATTGGCAAAGTGATATTTCAAAGCCCATGGAGGACTATGGTGAAAAAGGAAATATCCTCAGATAAAACATGGAAAGAAGCTTTCTGAGAAACTGCTTTGTGATGTGGGACTTCCACTCACTGAGTTGCAGCTTTATTTCGAGGAACAGTTTGCTAGCCTTATATCTGTGGAATTGGCAAAGGGATATTTGGAAGCCCATAGAACGCTATGGTGAAAAAGGAAATATCTTCCGTTCAAAACTGGAAAGAAGCTTTCTGAGAAACTGCTCTGTGTTCTGTTAATTCATCTCACAGAGTTACATCTTTCCCTTCAAGAAGCCTTTCGCTAAGGCTGTTCTTGTGGAATTGGCAAAGGGATATTTGGAAGCCCATAGAGGGCTATGGTGAAAAAGGAAATATCTTCCGATCAAAACTGGAAAGAAGCTTTCTGAGAAACTGCTCTGTGTTCTGTTAATTCATCTCACAGAGTTACAGCTTAACCCTCAAGAATCTTTTCGTTAAGACGGTCTTTGTGGAATTTGGAAAGTGATATTTGGAAGCCCATGAGGGCTATGGGGAAAAAGAAAATTTCCTCAGATAAAAACTGGAAAGAAGCTTTCTGAGAAACTGCTCTGTGTTCTGTTAATTCATCTCACAGAGTTACATCTTTCCCTTCAAGAAGCGTTTCGCTAAGGCTGTTCTTGTGGAATTGGCAAAGGGATATTTGGAAGTCCATAGAGGGCTATGGTGAAAAAGGAAATATCTTCCGTTCAAAACTGGAAAGAAGCTTTCTGAGAAACTGCTCTGTGTTCTGTTAATTCATCTCACTGAGTTACATCTTTCCCTTCAAGAAGCCTTTCGCTAAGGCTGTTCTTGTGGAATTGGCAAAGGGATATTTGGAAGCCCATAGAGCGCTATGGTGAAAAAGGAAATATCTTCCGTTCAAAACTGGAAAGAAGCTTTCTGAGAAACTGCTCTGTGATGTGTGACTTCCTCTCACTGAGTTACAGCTGTATTTCATGGAGCTGTTTGCAAGCCCAATTTCCATGGAATCTGAGAACTGATATTTGGAAGCCCATAGAGGGCTATGGTGAAAAAGGAAATATCTTCCGTTCAAAACTGGAATGAAGCTTTCTGAGAAACTGCTCTGTGTTCTGTTAATTCATCTCACAGAGTTACAGCTGTATTTCATGGAGCTGTTTGCTAAGGCTGTTCTTGTGGAATTGGCAAAGGGATATTTGGAAGCCCATAGAGGGCTATGGTGAAAAAGGAAATATCTTCCGTTCAAAACTGGAAAGAAGCTTTCTGAGAAACTGCTTTGTGTTCTGTTAATTCATCTCACAGAGTTACATCTTTCCCTTCAAGAAGCCTTTCGCTAAGGCTGTTATTGTGGAATTGGCAAAGGGATATTTGGAAGCCCATAGAGGGCTATGGTGAAAAAGGAAATATCTTCCGTTCAAAACTGGAAAGAAGCTTTCTGAGAAACTGCTCTGTGTTCTGTTAATTCATCTCACAGAGTTACAGCTGTATTTCATGGAGCTGTTTGCTAAGACTGTTCTGTGGAATCTGCAAAGTAATATATAGAAGCCCATGAGGGCTATGGTGAAAATGAAAATATTTTCAGTTAAAACTCGAAAGAAGCTTAATGAGAAACTGCTTTGTGTTCTGTTAATTCATCTCACAGAGTTACAGCTGTATTTCATGGAGCTGTTTGCTAAGACTGTTCTTGTGGAATCTGAGAACTGATATTTGGAAGCCCATAGAGGGTATGGTGAAAAAGGAAATATCTTCCGTTCAAAACTGGAAAGAAGCTTTCTGAGAAACTGCTCTGTGTTCTGTGAATTCATCTCACAGTGTTACAGCTTTCCCTTCAAGAAGCCTTTCGCTAAGGCTGTTCTTGTGGAATTGGCAAGTGATATTTGGAAGCCCATAGAGGGCTATGGTGAAAAAGGAAATATCTTCCGTTCAAAATTGGAAAGAAGCTTTCTGAGAAACTGCTCTGTGTTCTGTTAATTCATCTCACAGAGTTACACCTTTCCCTTCAAGAAGCCTTTCGCTAAGGCTGTTCTTGTGGAATTGGCAAAGGGATATTTGGAAGCCCATAGAGGGCTATGGTGAAAAAGAAAATATCTTCCGTTCAAAACTGGAAAGAAGCTTTCTGAGAAACTCTTTTGTGATGTGTGAACTCATCTAACAGACTTACAGCTGTATTTCATGGAGTTGTTTGCCAACACTGTTTTCGTGGAATCTACAAAGTGATATTTGGGAGCGAGTTGAGACGATGGTGAAAAAGGAAGTATCCTCAGATAAAAATTAGAAGGAAGCTTTCTGAGAAACTATTTTGTGATGTGTTAATTCATCTCACAGAGTTACATCTTTCCCTTCAAGAAGCCTTTCGCTAAGGCTGTTCTTGTGGAATTGGCAAAGGGATATTTGGAAGCCCATAGAGGGCTATGGTGAAAAAGGGAATATCTTCCGTTCAAAACTGGAAAGAAGCTTTCTGAGAAACTGCTCTGTGTTCTGTTAATTCATCTCACAGAGTTACATCTTTCCCTTCAAGAAGCCTTTCGCTAAGGCTGTTCTTGTGGAATTGGCAAGGGATATTTGGAAGCCCATAGAGGGCTATGGTGAAAAAGGAAATATCTTCCGTTCAAAACTGGAAAGAAGCTTTCTGAGAAACTGCTCTGTGTTCTGTGAATTCATCTCACAGAGTTACATCTTTCCCTTCAAGAAGCCTTTCGCTAAGGCTGTTCTTGTGGAATTGGCAAAGGGATATTTGAAAGCCCATAGAGGGCTATGGTGAAAAAGGAAATATCTTCCGATCAAAACTGGAAAGAAGCTTTCTGAGAAACTGCTCTGTGTTCTGTTAATTCATCTCACTGATTACAGTTGTATTTCAAGGAGCCTTTCGCTAAGGCTGTTCTTGTGGAATTGGCAAAGGGATATTTGGAAGCCCATAGAGGGCTATGGTGAAAAAGGAAATATCTTCCGTTCAAAACTGGAAAGAAGCTTTCGGAGAAACTGCTCTGTGTTCTGTTAATTCATCTCACAGAGTTACATCTTTCCCTTCAAGAAGCCTTTCGCTAAGGCTGTTCTTGTGGAATTGGCAAAGGGATATTTGGATCCCATAGAGGGCTATGGTGAAAAAGGAAATATCTTCCGTTCAAAACTGGAAAGAAGCTTTCTGAGAAACATCTCTGTGTTCTGTTAATTCATCTCACAGAGTTACATCTTTCCCTTCAAGAAGCCTTTCGCTAAGGCTGTTCTTGTGGAATTGGCAAAGGGATATTTGGAAGCCCATAGAGGGCTATGGTGAAAAAGGAAATATCTTCCGTTAGATACTGGAAAGAAGCTTTCTGAGAATCTGCTCTGTGTTCTGTTAATTCATCTCACTTAGTTACAGCTGTATTTCATGGAGCCTTTTGCTAAGGCTGTTCTTGTGGAATTGGCAAAGTGATATTTGGAAGCCCATGGAGGGCTATGGTGAAAAAGGAAATATCTTCCGTTCAAAACTGGAAAGAAGCTTTCTGAGAAACTGCTCTGTGTTCTGTTAATTCATCTCACAGAGTTACATCTTTCCCTTCAAGAAGCATTTCGCTAAGTCTGTTCTTGTGGAATTGGCAAAGGGATATTTGGAAGCCCATAGAGGGCTATGGTGAAAAAGGAAATATCCTGAGATAAAACACGGAAAGAAGCTTTCTAAGAAACTGCTTTGTGATGCCTGACTTACACTCACAGAGTTACAGCTGTATTTCATGTAGCTGTTTGCTAAGACTCTTCTTGTGGAATTGGCAAAGGGATATTTGGAAGCCCATGGAGGGCTATGGTGAAAAAGGAAATATCTTCCGTTCAAAACTGGAAAGAAGCTTTCTGAGAAACTGCTCTGTGTTCTGTTAATTCATCTCACAGAGTTGCAGCATTCTTCTCAAGAAGCCTTTCGTTAAGACTGTTCTTGTGGAATTTGCAAAGTGATATTTGGAAGCCCATAGAGGACTATGGTGAAAAAGGAAATATCCTAAGATAAAAACCGAAAAGAAGCTTTCTGAGAAACTGCTTTGTGTTCTGTTAATTCATCTCACAGAGTTACAGCTTTCCCCTCAAGAAGCCTTTCGCTAAGGCTGTTCTTGTGGAATTTGCAAAGTGATATTTCGGATCCCTTTGAAGACTATAGGGCCAAAGGAAATATCCTCCGATAAAAGTGAGAAAGAAGCTTTCTGAGAAACTTCTTTGTGATCTGTGAATTCATCTCACAGAGTTACAGCTTTCCCCTCAAGAAGCCTTTCGCTAAGACTGTTCTTGTGGAATTTGCAAAGTGATATTTGAAAGCCCATGGAGGGCTATGGTGAAAAAGAAAATATCCTCAGATAAAAACTGGAAAGAAGCTTTCTGAGAAACTGCTTTGTGTTCTGTTAATTCTTCTCACAGAGTTACAGCTTTCCCCTCAAGAAGCCTTTCGCTAAGACTGTTCTTGTGGAATTTGCAAAGTGATATTTGGAAGCCCATGGAGGGCTATAGGGAAAAAGAAAATATCCTCAGATAAAAACTGGAAAGAAACTTTCTGAGAAACTGCTTTGTGTTCTGTGAATTCATCTCACAGAGTTACAGCTTTCCCCTTTAGAAGCCTTTCATAAGACTGTTCTTGTGGAATTTGCAAAGTGATATTTGGAAGCCCATAGAGGGCTATGGTGAAAAAGAAAATATCCTCATGTTAAAACTGGAAAGAAGCTTTCTGAGAAACTGCTTTGTGATGTGTGACTTCCACTCACTGAGTTACAGCTGTATTTCGTGGAGCTGTTTGCTAGCCTTATTTCTGTGGAATCTGAGAACTGATATTTCGGATCCCTTTGAAGACTATAGGGCCAAAGGAAATATCCTCCGATAAAAATGAGAAAGAAGCTTTCTGAGAAACTTCTTTGTGATCTGTGAATTCATCTCACAGAGTTACAGCTTTCCCCTCAAGAAGCCTTTCGCTAAGACTGTTCTTGTGGAATTTGCAAAGTGATATTTGGAAGACCATGGAGGGCTATGGTGAAAAAGAAAATATCCTCAGATAAAAACTGGAAAGAAGCTTTCTGAGAAACTGCTTTGTGTTCTGTTAATTCATCTCACAGAGTTACAGCTTTCTCCTCAAGAAGCCGTTTGCTAAGTCTGTTCTTGTGGAATTTGCAAAGTGATATTTGGAAGCCCATAGAGGGCTATGGTGAAAAAGAAAATATCCTCAGAAAAAAACTGGAAAGAAGCTTTCTGAGAAACTGCTTTGTGATGTGTGACTTCCACTCACTGAGTTACAGCTGTATTTCGTGGAGCTGTTTGCTAGCCTTATTTCTGTGGAATCTGAGAACTGATATTTCAGATCCCTTTGAAGACTATAGGGCCAAAGGAAATTTCTTCCGAATAAAATGAGAAAGTAGCTTTCTGAGAAACTTCGTTGTTATCTGTGAATTCATCTCACAGAGTTACAGCTTTCCCTTCAAGAAGCCTTTCGCTAAGCATGTTCTTGTGGAATTTGCAAAGTGATATTTGGAAGCCCATGGAGGGCTATGGTGAAAAAGAAAACATCCTCAGATAAACACTGGAAAGAAGCTTTCTGAGAAACTGCTCTGTGTTCTGTTAATTCATCTCACAGAGTTACATCTTTCCCTTCAAGAAGCCTTTCGCTAAGGCTGTTCTTGTGGAATTGGCAAAGGGATATTTGGAAGCCCATAGATGCCTATGGTGAAAAAGGAAATATCTTCCGTTCAAAACTGGAAAGAAGCTTTCTGAGAAACTGCTCTGTGTTCTCTTAGTTCATCTCACAGAGTTACAGCTTTCCCCTCAAGAAGCCTTTCACCAAGACTGTTCTTGTGGAATTTGCAAAGTGGTCTTTGGAAGTCCATAGATCGCTATGGTGAAAAAGGATATAGCTTCAGTTAAAAAGTGAAAAGAAGCTTTCTGAGGAACTGCTTTGTGATATGTGATTTCCTGTCACTGAGATACAGCTGTATTTCGTAGAACTGTTGGCTAGCCTTATTTCTGTGGAATCTGAGAAATGTTACTTCGGATCTCTTTGAAGACTATAGGTCCAAAGGAAATATCCGCCGCTAAAAGTGTGAAAGAAGCTTTCTGAGAAACTTCTTTGTGATCTGTGAATTGATCTCACAGAGCTACAGTTTCCCCTCAAGAAGCCTTTCGCTAAGACTGTTCTCGTGGAATTTGCAAAGTGATATTTGGAAAACAATAGAGGGCTATGGTGAAAAAGGAAATATCCTAAGATAAAAACTGAAAAGAAGCTTTTTGAGAAACTGCTTTGTGATGTGTGACTTCCACTCACTGAGTTACAGCTGAATTTCGTGGAGCTGTTTGCTAGCCTTATTTCTGTGGAATCTGAGAACTGATATTTTGGATCGTTTGAAGACTATAGGGCCAAAAGAAATATGCTCTGATAAAAATGAGAAAGAAGCTTTCTGAGAAACTGCTTTGTGTTCTGTTAATTCATCTCACAGAGTTGCAGCTTTCCCCTCAAGAAGCCTTTCGCTAAGACTGTTCTTGTGGAATTTGCAAAGTGATATTTGGAAGCCCATGGAGGGCTATGGTGAAAAAGAAAATATCCTCAGATAAAAACTGGAAAGAAGCTTTGTGAGAAACTGCTTTGTGTTCTGTGAATTCATCTCACAGAGTTACAGCTTTCCCCTCAAGAAGCCGTTCGCTAAGACTCTTCTTGTGGAATTTGCAAAGTGATATTTGGAAGCCCATAGAGGGCTATGGTGAAAAAGAAAATATCCTCAGATAAAAACTGGAAAGAAGCTTTCTGAGAAACTGCTTTGTGATGTGTGACTTCCACTCACTGAGTTACAGCTGTATTTCGTGGAGCTGTTTGCTAGCCTTATTTCTGTGGAATCTGAGAACTGATATTTCGGATCCCTTTGAAGACTATAGGGCCAAAGGAAATATCCTCTGATAAAAATGAGAAAGAAGCTTTCTGAGAAACTTCTTTGTGATCTGTGAATTCATCTCACAGAGTTACAGCTTTCCCCTCAAGAAGCCTTTCGTTAAGACTGTTCTTGTGGAATTTGCAAAGTGATATTTGGAAGCCCATGGAGGGCTATGGTGAAAAAGAAAATATCCTCAGATAAAAATTGGAAAGAAGCTTTCTGAGAAACTGCTTTGTGTTCTGTGAATTCATCTCACAGAGTTACAGCTTTCCCCTCAAGAAACCGTTCGCTAAGACTGTTCTTGTGGAATATGAGAACTGATATTTCGGATTCTTTGAAGACTATAGGTCCAAAGGAAATATCTTCCGATGAAAATGAGAAAGAAGCTTTCTGAGAAACTGCTCTGTGTTCTGTTAATTCATCTCACAGAGTTACATCTTTCCCTTCAAGAAGCCTTTCGCTAAGGCTGTTCTTGTGGAATTGGCAAAGGGATATTTGGAAGCCCATAGAGGGCTATGGTGAAAAAGGAAATATCTTCCGTTCAAAACTGGAAAGAAGCTTTCTGAGAAACTGCTCTGTGTTCTGTTAATTCATCTCACAGAGTTACATCTTTCCCTTCAAGAAGCCTTTCGCTAAGGCTGCTCTTGTTTAATTGGCAAACTGATATTTGGAAGCCCATAGAGGGCTATGGTGAAAAAGGAAATATCTTCCGTTCAAAACTGGAAAGAAGCTTTCTGAGAAACTGCTCTGTGTTCTGTTAATTCATCTCACAGAGTTACATCTTTCGCTTCAAGAAGCCTTTCGCTAAGGCTGTTCTTGTGGAATTGGCAAAGGGATATTTGGAAGCCCATAGAGGGCTATGGTGAAAAAGGAAATATCTTCCGTTCAAAACTGGAAAGAAGCTTTCTGTGAAACTGCTCTGTGTTCTGTTAATTCATCTCACAGAGTTACATCTTTCCCTTCAAGAAGCCTTTCGCTAAGGCTGTTCTTGTGGAATTGGCAAAGGGATATTTGGAAGCCCATAGAGGGCTATGGTGAAAAAGGAAATATCTTCCGTTCAAAACTGGAAAGAAGCCTTCTGAGAAACTGCTCTGTGTGCGTGACTTCTACTCACTGAGTTACAGCTGTCTTTCATGGAGCTGTATGCTAGCTTATTGGTGTGGAATCTGAGAACTGATATTTGAGATCCCTTTGAAGACTATGGTGAAAAAGGAAATATCCTCAGATAAACCTGGGAGGAAGCTTTCTGAGAAACCACTTTGTGATCTGTGAATTCATTCCACAGAGTTACAGCGTTCCACTCAAGAAGCCGTTCACTAAGACTCTTCTTGTGGAATTTGCAAAGTGATATTTGGAAGCCCATGGAGGGCTATGGTGAAAAAGAAAATATCCTCAGATAAAAACTGGAAAGAAGCTTTCTGAGAAACTGCTTTGTGATGTGTGACTTCCACTCACTGAGTTACAGCTGTATTTCGTGGAGCTGTTTGCTAGCCTTATTTCTGTGGAATCTGAGAACTGATATTTCGGATCCCTTGGAAGACTATAGGGCCAAAGGAAATATCCTCTGATCAAAATGAGAAAGAAGCTTTCTGAGAAACTTCTTTGTGATCTGTGAATTCATCTCACAGAGTTACAGCTTTCCCCTCAAGAAGCCTTTTGCTAAGACTGTTCTTGTGGAATTTGCAAAGTGATATTTGGAAGCCCATGGAGGGCTATGGTGAAAAGAAAATATCCTCAGATAAAAACTGGAAAGAAGCTTTCTGAGAAACTGCTTTGTGTTCTGTGAATTCATCTCACAGAGTTACAGCTTTCCCCTCAAGAAGCCGTTTGCTAAGACTGTTCTTGTGGAATTTGCAAAGTGATATTTGGAAGCCCATAGAGGGCTATGGTGAAAAAGAAAATATCCTCAGATAAAAACTGGAAAGAAGCTTTCTGAGAAACTGCTTTGTGTTCTGTGAATTCATCTCACAGAGTTACAGCTGTCTCCTCAAGAAGTCTTTCGCTAATACAGTTCTTCTTGAATTTGCAAGGTGATATTTGGAAGTCCATGGAGGGCTATGGTGAAAAAGAAAATATCCTCAGACAAAAACTGGAAAGAAGCTTTCTGAGAATCTGATTTGTGTTCCATTAATTCGTCTCACAGAGTTACAGCTTTCCAGTCCACAAGCTGTTTTCTGAGACTGTTCTTGTGGAATTTGCAAACTGATATTTCGAGCCCCGTAGAGGTCTATGGTGAAAAAGGAAGTATCTTCCGTTCAAAACATGAAAGAAGCTTTCTGAGAAACTGCTTTTTGATGTGTGACTTCCACTCACTGAGTTACAGCTGTATTTCATGTAGTTAGTTGCTAGCCTTACTTCTGAGGAATCTGAGAAAGGATATTTCGGACCCCTTTGAAGACTATAGGGCCAAAGGGTATATCCTCAGATAAAAACTGGAAAGAAGCTTTCTGAGAAACTGCTCTGTGTTCTGTTAATTCATCTCACAGAGTTATATCTTTCCCTTCAAGAAGCCTTTCGCTAAGGCTGTTCTTGTGGAATTGGCAAAGGGATATTTGGAAGCCCATAGAGGGCTATGGTGAAAAAGGAAATATCTTCCGTTCAAAACTGCAAAGAAGCTTTCTGAGAAACTGCTCTGTGTTCTGTTAATTCATCTCACAGAGTTACATCTTTCCCTTCAAGAAGCCTTTCGCTAAGGCTGTTCTTGTGGAATTTTCAAAGGGATATTTGGAAGCCCATAGAGGGCTATGGTGAAAAAGGAAATATCTTCCGTTCAAAACTGGAAAGAAGCTTTCTGAGAAACTGCTCTGTGTTGTGTGAATTCATCTCACAGAGTTACATCTTTCCCTTCAAGAAGCCTTTCGCTAAGGCTGTTCTTGTGGAATTGGCAAAGGGATATTTGGAAGCCCATAGAGGGCTATGGTGAAAAAGGAAATATCTTCCGTTCAAAACTGGAAAGAAGCTTTCTGAGAAACTTCTCTGTGATCTGTGAATTCATCTCACAGAGTTACAGCTTTACCCTCAAGAAGCCTTTCACTAAGACTGTTCTTGTGGAATTTGCAAAGTGATATTTGGTAGCCCATGGAGGGCTATTGGGTAACAGAAAATATCCTCAGATAAAAACTGGAAGGAAGCTTTCGGAAAAACTGCTTTGTGTTCAGTGAATTCATCTCACAGAGTTACAGTCTTGCCCTCAAGAAGCCGTTCGCTAAGACTGTTCTTGTGGAATTTGCAAAGTGATATTTGGAAGCCCCTGGAGGGCTATAGTGAAAAAGAAAATATCCTCAGATAAAAACTGGAAAGAAGCTTTCTGAGAAACTGCTTTGTGATGTGTGACTTCCACTCACTGAGTTACAGCTGTATTTCGTGGAGCTGTTTGCTAGCCTTATTTCTGTGGAATTTGAAAATAGATATTTTGAATGCCTTGGAGACTAGAAGGCCAAAGGAAATATCCTCAGATAAAAATGAGAAAGAAGCTTTCTGAGAAACTTCTTTGAGATCTGTGAATTCATCTCACAGAGTTACATCTTTCCCTTCAAGAAGCCTTTCGCTAAGGCTGTTCTTGTGGAATTGGCAAAGGGATATTTGGAAGCCCATAGAGGGCTATGGTGAAAAAGGAAATATCTTCCGTTCAAAACTGGAAAGAAGCTTTCTGAGAAACTGCTCAGTGTTCTGTTAATTCATCTCACAGAGTTACATCTTTCCCTTCAAGAAGCCTTTCGCTAAGGCTGTTCTTGTGGAATTGGCAAAGGGATATTTGGAAGCCCGTAGGGGGCTATGGTGAAAAAGGAAATATCTTCCGTTCAAAACTGGAAAGAAGCTTTCTGAGAAACTGCTCTGTGTTCTGTAAATTCATCTCACAGAGTTACATCTTTCCCTTCAAGAAGCCTTTCGCTAAGGCTGTTCTTGTGGAATTGGCAAAGGGATATTTGGAAGCCCATAGAGGGCTATGGTGAAAAAGGAAATATCTTCCGTTCAAAACTGGAAAGAAGCTTTCTGAGAAACTGCTCTGTGTTCTGTGAATTCATCTCACAGAGTTACATCTTTCCCTTCAAGAAGCCTTTCGCTAAGGCTGTTCTTGTGGAATTGGCAAAGGGATATTTGGAAGCCCATAGAGGGCTATGGTGAAAAAGAAAATATCTTCAGTTCAAAACTGGAAAGAAGCTTTCTGAGAAACTGCTCTGTGTTCTGTTAATTCATCTCACAGAGTTACATCTTTCCCTTCAAGAAGCCTTTCGCTAAGGCTGTTCTTGTGGAATTGGCAAAGGGATATTTGGAAGCCCATAGAGGGCTATGGTGAAAAAGGAAATATCTTCCGTTCAAAACTGGAAAGAAGCTTTCTGAGAAACTACTCTGTGTTCTGTTAATTCATCTCACAGAGTTACATCTTTCCCTTCAAGAAGCCTTTCGCTAAGGCTGTTCTTGTGGAATTGGCAAAGGGATATTTGGAAGCCCATAGAGGGCTATGGTGAAAAAGGAAATATCTTCCGTTCAAAACTGGAAGGAAGCTTTCTGAGAAACTGCTCTGTGTTCTGTTAATTCATCTCACAGAGTTACATCTTTCCCTTCAAGAAGCCTTTCGCTAAGGCTGTTCTTGTGGAATTGGCAAAGGGATATTTGGAAGCCCATAGAGGGCTATTGTGAAAAAGGAAATATCTTCCGTTCAAAACTGGAAAGAAGCTTTCTGAGAAACTGCTGTGTGTTCTGTTAATTCATCTCACAGAGTTACATCTTTCCCTTCAAGAAGCCTTTCGCTAAGGCTGTTCTTGTGGAATCTGAGAACTGATATTTCGGATCTCTCTGAAGACTATAGGACCAAAGGAAATATCATCCGATAAAAAATAGAAAGAAGCTTTCTGAGAAACTTCTTTTTGATCTCTGAATTCATCTCACAGAGTTACATCTTTCCCTTCAAGAAGCCTTTCGCTAAGGCTGTTCTTGTGGAATTGGCAAAGGGATATTTGGAAGCCCATAGAGGGCTATGGTGAAAAGGGAAATATCCTCCGTTCAAAACTGGAAAGAAGCTTTCTGAGAAACTGCTCTGTGTTCTGTTAATTCATCTCACAGAGTTACATCTTTCCCTTCAAGAAGCCTTGCTAAGACTGTTCTGTGGAATCTGAAAGTGATATTTGGAAGCCCATAGAGGGCTATGGTGAAAAAGGAAATATCTTCCGTTCAAAACTGGAAAGAAGCTTTCTGAGAAACTGCTCTGTGTTCTGTTAATTCATCTCACGGAGTTACATCTTTCCCTTCAAGAAGCCTTTCGCTAAGGCTGTTCTTGTGGAATTGGCAAAGGGATATTTGGAAGCCCATGGAGGTCTAGGGTGAAAGAGAAAATATCCTCAGATAAAAACTGGAGAGAAGCTTTCTGAGAAATTTCTTTGTGCTCTGTTAATTCATCTCACAGAGTTACATCTTTCCCTTCAAGAAGCCTTTCGCTAAGGCTGTTCTTGTGGAATTGGCAAAGGGATATTTGGAAGCCCATAGAGGGCTATGGTGAAAAAAGTAATATCTTCCGTTCAAAACTGGAAAGAAGCTTTCTGAGAAACTGCTCTGTGTTCTGTTAATTCATCTCACAGAGTTACAGTTTCCCTTTCAAGAATCCGTTCGCTAAGACTGTTCTTGTGAAATTTGCAAAGTGGTATTTGGAAACCTGTGCAGGGCCTGGTGAAAAAGAAAATATCCTCAGAGAAAAACTGGAAAGAAGCTTTATGAGAAACTGCTTTGTGATGTGTGACTTCCACACACTGAATTACAGCTGTATTTCGTAGAACTGTTTGCTAGTCTTATTTCTGTGGAATCTGAGAACTGTTATTTCGGATCCCTTTCAAGACTACAGTGCAAAAGGAAATATCCTCCGATAAAACTCAGAAAGAAGCTTTCTGAGAAACTTCTTTGTGATCTGTGAATTCATCACACTGAGTGACAGCTTCCACCTCAAGAAGCCTTTCGGTAAGACTGTTCTTGTGGAATTTGCAAAGTGATATTTGAAAGCCCACAGAGGGCTATTTTGAAAAAGGAAATATCTTCCTATAAAAACTGAAAGGAAGCTTTCTGAAAAACTGCTTTGTGATATGTGACATCCACTCACTGAGTTACAGGTTTATTTCGCGGAGCTGTTTGCTAGACTGTTCTTGTGGAATTGGCAAAGTGATACTTGGAAGCCCATAGAGGGCTATGGTGAAAAAGGAAATATCCTCCAATAAATATGAGAAAGAAGCTTTCTGAGAAACTTCTTTGTGTTCTGTGAATTCATCTCACAGAGTTACAGCTTTCCCCTCAAGAAGCCTTTCGCTAAGATTGTTCTTGTGGAATTTGCAAAGTGATATTTGGAAGCCCATGGAGGGCTCTGGTGAAAAGAAAGTATCCACAGATAAAAACTGGAAAGAAGCTTTCTGAGAAACTGCTTTGTGTTCTGTTAATTCATCTCACAGAGTTACAGCTTTGCCCTCAAGAAACCATTTGATAAGACTGTTCTTGTGGAATTTGCAAAGTGATATTTGAAACCCATAGAGGGCTATGGTGAAAAAAATATATCCTGAGATAAAAGCTGGAAAGAAACTTTCTAAGAAACTGCTTTGTGGTGTGTGATTTCCACTCACTGAGTAACAGCTGTATTTCTTGGAACTCTTTGCTACACTTATTTCTGTGGAATGTGAGAACTGTTATTTCAAATACCTTAGAAGACTATAGGGTCAAAGGAAATAACCTCTGATAAAAATTAGAAAGAAGCTTTCTGAGAAACATCTTCCTGATATGTGAATTCATCTCACAGAGTTAGAGCTTTCCACTCAAGAAACCTTTGGGTAAGACTGTTCTTCTGGAGTTTGCAAAGTGATATTTGTAATCCCATGGAGGGCTATGATGAAAAGTGAAATATCCTCAGGTAAAAACTGGAAAGAAGCCTTCTGAGAAACTCTTTTGTTTTCTGTGAATTCATCTCACAGTGTTACAGCTTTTACATTAAGAATCCTTTCTCTTAGACTCTTCTTGTGGAATTTGCAAAGTGATATTTCGAAACCCATGGCGGGCTATGGTGAAAAAAAAATCCTCAGATGAAAACCGGAAAGAAGCTTCTGAGAAACTGCTTTGTGATCTGTGAATTCATCTCAAAGAGTTGCAGCTTTCCCCCTTGAAAAGTCGTTCGCTAAGAATGTTCTTGTGGAATTTGCCAAGTGATATTTGGAAGTCCATGGAAGGCTAGGGAAAAAAGAAAATATTCTCTGGTAAAAACTGGAAAGAAGTTTTCTGAGAAACTGCTTTGTGACGTGTGATTCATCTCACAGAGTTACATCTTTCCCTTCAAGAAGCCTTTCGCTAAGGCTGTTCTTGTGGAATTGGCAAAGGGATATTTGGAAGCCCATAGAGGGCTATGGTGAAAAAGGAAATATCTTCCGTTCAAAACTTGAAAGAAGCTTTCTGAGAAACTGCTCTGTGTTCTGTTAATTCATCTCACAGAGTTACATCTTTCCCTTCAAGAAGCCTTTCGCTAAGGCTGTTCTTGTGGAATTGGCAAAGGGATATTTGGAAGCCCATAGAGGGCTATGGTGAAAAAGGAAATATCTTCCGTTCAAAACTAGAAAGAAGCTTTCTGAGAAACTGCTCTGTGTTCTGTTAATTCATCTCACAGAGTTACATCTTTCCCTTCAAGAAGCTTTTCGCTAAGACTTATTTCTGTGGAATCTTAGAACTGATATTTCGGATCCCGTTGAAGACTATAGGGCCAACGGAAATATCCTCAGATAAAAACTTTAAAGAAGCTTTCTGGAAAACTGCTTTGTGATCTGTGAGTTCATCTCACAGAGTTACAGCTTTTGCTCAAAACGAGATTCACTAATACTGTTCTTGTGGAATTGGCAAAGGGATATTTGGAAGCCCATGTAGGGCTATGGTGAAAAAGGAAATATCTTCCGTTCAAAACTGGAAAGAAGCTTTCTGAGAAACTGCTCTGTGTTGTGTTAATTCATCTCACAGAGTTACATCTTTCCCTTCAAGAAGCCTTTTGCTAAGGCTGTTCTTGTGGAATTGGCAAAGGGATATTTGGAAGCCCATAGAGGGCTATGGTGAAAAAGGAAATATCTTCCGTTCAAAACTGGAAAGAAGCTTTCTGAGAAACTGCTCTGTGTTCTGTTAATTCATCTCACAGAGTTACATCTTTCCCTTCAAGAAGCCTTTCGCTAAGGCTGTTCTTGTGGAATTGGCAAAGGGATATTTGGAAGCCCATAGAGGGCTATGGTGAAAAAGGAAATATCTTCCGTTCAAAACTAGAAAGAAGCTTTCTGAGAAACTGCTCTGTGTTCTGTTAATTCATCTCACAGAGTTACATCTTTCCCTTCAAGAAGCCTTTCGCTAAGGCTGTTCTTGTGGAATCTAAGAAGTGATATTTCGGTGTCCTTTGAAGACTTTATGGCCAAAGGAAATATCCTCTGATCAAAATGAGAAAGAAGCTTTCTGAGAAACTTCTTTGTGATCTGTGAATTCATCTCGCATTTGCAGAGTTCCTCTCAAGAAGCCTTTCACTAAGACTGTTCTTGTGGAACTTGCAAAGTGATATTTGGAAGCCCATGGGGTGCTATAGTGAAAAGGAAAATATCCTCAGAAAAAAACTGGTAAGAAGCTTTCTGAGAAACTGCTCTGTGTTCTGTTAATTCATCTCACAGAGTTACATCTTTCCCTTCAAGAAGCCTTTCGCTAAGGCTGTTCTTGTGGAATTGGCAAAGTGATATTTGGAAGCCCATGGAGGGCTACGGTGAAAAAGAAAATATACTCAGATAGAAATGAGAAAGAAGCTTTCTGAGAAACTTCTCTGTGTTCTCTGAATTCATCTCACAGAGTTACATCTTTCCCTTCAAGAAGCCTTTCGCTAAGGCTGTTCTTGTGGAATTGGCAAAGGGATATTTGGAAGCCCATAGAAGGCTATGGTGAAAAAGGAAATATCTTCCGTTCAAAACTGGAAAGAAGCTTTCTGAGAAACTGCTTTCTGATGTGTGACTTCCACTCACTGAGTTACAGCTGTATTTCCTGGAGCTGTTTGCTAGCATTATTTCTGTGGAGTCTGAGAACTGATACTTCAGATCCTTTTGAAGACTATAGGGTGAAAGGAAATATCCACTGATAAAAAAGAGAAAGAAGTTTTCTGAGCCACTTCTTTTTGATCTGTGAATTCATCTCACAGAGTTACAGCTTTCCCTTCAAGAAGCCTTTCGCTAAGGCTGTTCCTGTGGAATTGGCAAAGGGATATTTGGAAGCCCATAGAGGGCTATGGTGAAAAAGGAAATATCTTCCGTTCAAAACTGGAAAGAAGCTTTCTGAGAAACTGCTCTGTGTTCTGTTAATTCATCTCACAGAGTTACATCTTTCCCTTCAAGAAGCCTTTCGCTAAGGCTGTTCTTGTGGAATTGTCAAAGGGATATTTGGAAGCCCATAGAGGGCTATGGTGAAAAAGGAAATATCTTCCGTTCAAAACTGGAAAGAAGCTTTCTGAGAAACTGCTCTGTGTTCTGTTAATTCATCTCACAGAGTTACATCTTACCCTTCAAGAAGCCTTTCGCTAAGGCTGTTCTTGTGGAATTGGCAAAGGGATATTTGGAAGCCCATAGAGGGCTATGGTGAAAAAGGAAATATCTTCCGTTCAAAACTGGAAAGAAGCTTTCTGAGAAACTTCATTGTGATATATTAATTCATCTCACAGAGTTACAGCTTTCTCAAGAAGCTGTTTGCTAAGACTTATTTCTGTGGAATTTGAAACTGATATTTGGATCCTTTGAAGACTATGGTGAAAAAAATATCCTCCGATAAAACTGAGAAAGAAGCTTTCTGAGAAACTACTTTGTGATGTGTGAATTCATGTCACTTATTTACAGCTGTATTTCGTGGAGCTGTTTGCTAAGACTGTTCTGTGGAATTTGAAACTGATATTTGGATCCCTTGAAGACTATGGTGAAAAAGGAAATATCTTCCGTTCAAAACTGTAAAGAAGCTTTCTGAGAAACTGCTCTGTGTTCTCTGAATTCATCTCACAGAGTTACATCTTTCCCTTCAAGAAGCCTTTCGCTAAGGCTGTTCTTGTGGAATTGGCAAAGGGATATTTGGAAGCCCATAGAGGGCTATGGTGAAAAAGGAAATATCTTCCGTTCAAAACTGGAAATAAGCTTTCTGAGAAACTGCTCTGTGTTCTGTGAATTCATCTCACAGAGTTACATCTTTCCCTTCAAGATGCTGCTTGCTAAGATTGTTCCTCTGTAATTTGCAAAGTGATACTTGGAAGCCCATAGAGGGCTATGGTGAAAAAGAAAATATCCTCAAATAAATATTGCAAAGAAGCTTTTTGAGAAACTGCTTTGTGATGTGTGACATCCAGTCAACTGAGTTATGGATGTATTTCATGGAGCTGTTTGCTAGCCTTATTTCTGTGGAATATGAGAACTGATAATTCGGATCCTTTGGAAGACTATGGTGAAAAAGGAAATATCTTCCGTTAAAAACTGGAAAGAAGCTTTCTGAGAAACTGCTTTGTGTTCTGTGAATTCATCTCACAGAGTTACATCTTTCCCTTCAAGAAGCCTTTCGCTAAGGCTGTTCTTGTGGAATTGGCAAAGTGATATTTGGAAGCCCATAGAGGCTATGGTGAAAAAGGAAATATCTTCCGTTCAAAACTGGAAAGAAGCTTTCTGAGAAACTGCTCTGTGTTCTGTTAATTCATCTCACAGAGTTACATCTTTCCCTTCAAGAAGCCTTTCGCTAAGGCTGTTCTTGTGGAATTGGCAAAGGGATATTTGGAAGCCCATAGGGGGCTATGGTGAAAAAGAAAATATCCTCAGATAAAAACTGGAAAGAAGCTTTCTGAGAAACTGCTTTGTGATGTGTGACTTCCACTCACTGAGTTACAGCTGTATTTCGTAGAGCTGTTTGCTAGCCTTATTTCTGTGGAATCTGAGAACTGTTATTTCGGATCAATTTGAAGACTATAGGGCCAAAGGAAATATCCGCTGCTGAAAGTGAGAAAGAAGCTTTCTGAGAAACTTCTTTGTGATCTGTGAGTTCATCTCACAGAGTTACAGCTTTCCCCACAAGAAGCCTTTCGCTAAGACAATTCTTGTGGGATTTGAGAAGTGATATTTGGAAGCCCATCGAGGGCTATGGTGAAAAAGGAAATATCTTCCGTTCAAAACTGGAAAGAAGCTTTCTGAGAAACTGCTTTGTGTTCTGTTAATTCATCTCACAGAGTTACAGCTTTCCCTCAAGAAGCCTTTCGCTAAGACTGTTCTTGTGGAATTTGCAAAGTGATATTTGGAAGCCCATAGAGGGCTGTGGTGAAAAAGGAAATATCCTAAGATAAAACATGAAAGAAGCTTTCTGAGAAAATGCTTTGTGATGTGCGACTTCGACTCACAGAGTTACATCTTTCTCTTCAAGAAGCCTTTCGCTAAGGCTGTTCTTGTGGAATTGGCAAAGGGATATTTGGAAGCCCTTTGAGAGCTATAGTAAAAAGGCAAATATCCAAAGATAAAACTTGGAAAGTAGCTTTCTCAGAAACTGCTTTGTGATGTGTGATTTCCACTCACAGAGTTACATCTTTCCCTTCAAGAAGCCTTTCGCTAAGGCTGTTCTTGTGGAATTGGCAAAGGGATATTTGGAAGCCCATAGAGGGCTATGGTAAAAAAGGAAATATCTTAAGTTAAAAACTGGAAAGAAACTTTCTGAGAAAGTGCTTTGTGTTCTGTTAATTCATCTCACAGAGTTACAGATTTTCCCTCAAATATCCTTTCGCTAAGACTGTTCTTGTAGAATTTGGAAAGTGATATTTGGAAGCCCATAGAGGGCTATGGTGAAAAAGGAAATATCTTCCGATCAAAACTGGAAAGAAGCTTTCTGAGAAACTGCTCTGTGTTCTGTTAATTCATCTCACAGAGGTACATCTTTCCCTTCAAGAAGCCTTTCGCTAAGGCTGTTCTTGTGGAATTGGCAAAGGGATATTTGGAAGCCCATAGAGGGCTATGGTGAAAAAGGAAATATCTTCCGATCAAAACTGGAAAGAAGCTTTCTGAGAAACTGCTCTGTGTTCTGTTAATTCATCTCACAGAGTTACATCTTTCCCTTCAAGAAGCCTTTCGCTAAGGCTGTTCTTGTGGAATTGGCAAAGTGATATTTGGAAGCCCGTAGAGGGCTACGGTGAAAAAGGAAATGTCCTAGGATGAAAATTGAAAAGAAGCTTTCTGCGAACCTGCTTTGTGTTCTGTTACTTGATCTCACAGAGTTACAATTTTCCCCTCAAGAAGCGTTTCGTTAAGACTGTTCTTCTGGGATTGGCAAAGTGATATTTGGAAGCCCTTAGAGAGCTATGGTGAAAAAGGAAATATCTTCCGTTCAAAACTGGAAAGAAGCTTTCTGAGAAACTGCTCTGTGTTCTGTTAATTCATCTCACAGAGTTACATCTTTCCCTTCAAGAAGCCTTTCGCTATGGCTGTTCTTGTGGAATTGGCAAAGGGATATTTGGAAGCCCATAGAGGGCTATGGTGAAAAAGGAAATATCTTCCGTTCAAAACTGGAAAGAAGCTTTCTGAGAAACTGCTTTGTGTTCTGTTAATTCATCTCACAGAGTTACAGCTTTCCCTTCAAGAAGCCTTTCGCTAACACTGTTCTTATGGAATTTGCAAAGTGATATTTGGAAGCTCATGGAGGGCTATGGTGAAAAAAAATATATATCCTCAGATAAAAAGTGGAAAGAAGCTTTCTGAGAAACTGCTCTGTGTTCTGTTAATTCATCTCACTGAGTTACATCTTTCCCTTCAAGAAGCCTTTCGCTAAGGCTGTTCTTGTGGAATTGGCAAAGGGATATTTGGAAGCCCATAGAGGGCTATGGTGAAAAAGGAAATATCCTTGGATCAAAATGAGAAAGAAGTTTCCGAGAAACTTTTTTGTGATCTGTGAATTCATCTTAGATTTACAGCTTTCCCCTCAAGAAGCCTTTAGCTATGACTGTTCCTGTGGAATTTGCACAGTGATATTTTCAAGCCCATGGATGGCTGTGGTGTAATAGAAAATATCCTCAGATAAAAACTGGCAAGAAGCTTTGTGAGAAACTTCTTTGTGTTCTGTTTATTCATCCCACAGAGTTACAGCTTTCTGTTCAAGAAGCCTTTGGCTAAGACTGTTTTGTGGAATCTGAAACTGATATTTGGATCCCTTGAAGACTATGGTGAAAAGGAAATATCTTCAGATAAAACTGAAAGAAGCTTTCTGAGAAACTGCTTTGTGTTCTGAATTCATCTCAGAGTTACAGCTGTATTTCGTGGAGCTGTTTGCTAGCCTTATTTCTGTGGAATTGGTAATGTGATATTTGGAAGCCCATAGAGGGCTATGGTGAAAAAGAAAATATCCTCAGATAAAAACTGGAAAGAAGCTTTCTGAGAAACTGCTTTGTGATCTCTGTATTCATCTCACAGAGTTGCAATTTGCCTCTCAAGAAACCGTTCGCTAAGACTGTTCTGTGGAATTTGCAAAGTGATATTTGGAAGCCCATGGAGGGCTATGGGGAAAAATAAAATTTCCTCAGATAAATACTGGAAAGAATCTTTGTGAGAAACAGCTTTGTGTTCTGAGAACTCATCTCACAGAGTTACAGATTTCCACTGAAGAAGCCGTTCGCTAAGACTGTTCTTGTGGAATTTGCAAAGGGATATTTGGAATCCCATAGAAGGTTTGGTGAAAAGAAAATATCCTCAGATAAAAACTGGAAAGAAGCTTTCTGAGAAACTGCTTTGTGATGTGTGAATTCCACTCACTGAGTTACAGCTGTATTTCATGGAGCTGTTTGCTAGCCTTATTTCTGTGTAATCTGAGAACTGATATTTGAAATCCCATGGAGCGGTATGGTGAAAAGGGAAATATCATCAGATAAAAACTGTAAAGAAGCTTTCTGAGAAACTGCTTTGTGTTCTGTAAATTCATCTCACAGAGTTACAGCTTTCCCCTCCAGAAGCCTTTCGCTAAGACTGTTCTTGTGGAATTTGCAAAGTGATATTTGGAAGCCCATGGAGGGCTATGGTGAAAAGGGAAATATCCTCAGATAAAAACTGGAAAGAAGCTTTCTGAGAAACTGCTTTGTGTTCTGTGAATTCATCTCACAGAGTTACAGCTTTCCCCTCAAGAAGCCTTTCGCTAAGACTGTACTAGTGAAATTTGCAAAGGGATATTTGGAACCCCTAGAGGGTTATGGTGAAAAGGGAAATATCCTCAGATAAAATTGGAAAGAAGCTTTCTGAGAAACTGCTCTGTGTTCTGTTAATTCATCTCACAGAGTTACATCTTTCCCTTCAAGAAGCCTTTCGCTAAGGCTGTTCTTGTGGAATTGGCAAAGGTATATTTGGAAGCCCATAGAGGGCTATGGTGAAAAAGGAAATATCTTCCGTTCAAAACTGGAAAGAAGCTTTCTGAGAAACTGCTCTGTGTTCTGTTAATTCATCTCACAGAGTTACATCTTTCCCTTCAAGAAACCTTTCGCTAAGGCTGTTCTTGTGGAATTGGCAAAGGGATATTTGGAAGCCCATAGAGGGCTATGGTGAAAAAGGAAATATCCTCCGTTCAAAACTGGAAAGAAGCTTTCTGAGAAACTGCTCTGTGTTCTGTTAATTCATCTCACAGAGTTACATCTTTCCCTTCAAGAAGCCTTTCGCTAAGGCTGTTCTTGTGGAATTGGCAAAGTGATATTTGGAAGCCCCTGGAGGACTATGGTGAAAAGGAAATATCTTCCGTTAAAAACTCTTAAGAAACTTTCAGGGAAACTGCTTTGTGTTCTGTTAAGTCATCTCACAGTGTTACAGCTTTGGCTTCAAGAAGCCTTTCGCTAAGGCTGGTCTTGTGGAATTTGGAAAGTGTTATTTGGAAGCCCAAAGAGGTCTATGGTGAATAAGGAAATATCTTCAATTAAAAACCAAAAAGAAGCTTTCTGAGAAACTTCTTTGTGATCTGTGAATTCATCAAACAGAGTTACAGCTTTCCCCTCAAGAAGCCTTTCGCTAAGAATGTTCTTGTGGAATTTGCAAAGTGATATTTGGAAGCCCATAGATGGCTATAGTGAAAAAGGAAATATCTTCCGTTAAAAACTGGAAAGAAGCTTTCTGAGAAACTGCTTTGTGATCAGTGAATTCATCTCACAGAGTTACAACTTTCCCCTCCAGAAGCCGTTCCATATGACTGTTCTTGTGGAATTTACAAAATGATATTTGGAAGCCAATGGAGGGCTATTGTGAAAAAAATAATATCCTCAGATAAAAACTGGAACGAAGCTTTCTCTGAAATTGCTTTGTGATCGCTGAATTCATCTCACAGAGTTACAGTTTTGCCCTCAAGAAACCGTTCGCTAAGGCTGTTTTTGTGGAACTTACAATGTGATAATTGGAAGCCAATGGAGGGCTATGTTGAAAAAGGAAATATCCTCCAACAAAAGTGAGAAAGAAGCTTTCTGAGAAACTGCTCTGTGTTCTGTTAATTCATCTCACAGAGTTACATCTTTCCCTTCAAGAAGCCTTTCGCTAAGGCTGTTCTTGTGGAATTGGCAAAGATATATTTGGAAGCCCATAGAGGGCTATGGTGAAAAAGGAAATATCTTCCGTTCAAAACTGGAAAGAAGCTTTCTGAGAAACTGCTCTGTGTTCTGTTAATTCATCTCACAGAGTTACATCTTTCCATTCAAGAAGCCTTTCGCTAAGGCTGTTCTTGTGGAATTGGCAAAGTGATATTTGGAAGCCCATAGAGGGCTACGGTGAAAAAGGAAATATCTTCCGTTCAAAACTGGAAAGAAGCTTTCTGAGAAACTGCTCTGTGTTCTGTTAATTCATCTCACAGAGTTACAACTCTCCCTTCAAGAAGCCTTTCGCTAAGGCTGTTCTTGTGGAATTGGCAAAGTGATATTTGGAAGCCCATAGAGGGCTATGGTGAAAAAGGAAATATCTTCCGTTCAAAACTGGAAAGAAGCTTTCTGAGAAACTGCTTTGTGTTCTGTGAATTCATCTCACAGAGTTACATCTTTCCCTTCAAGAAGCCTTTCGCTAAGGCTGTTCTTGTGGAATTGGCAAAGTGATATTTTGAAGCCCATAAAGGGCTATGGTGAAAAAGGAAATATCTTCCGTTCAAAACTGGAAAGAAGCTTTCTGAGAAACTGCTCTGTGTTCTGTTAATTCATCTCACAGAGTTACATCTTTCCCTTCAAGAAGCCTTTCGCTAAGGCTGTTCTTGTGGAATTGGCAAAGTGATATTTGGAAGCCCATGGAGGGCTATGGTGAAAAGGGAAATATCTTCCGTTCAAAACTGGAAAGAAGCTTTCTGAGAAACTGCTTTGTGTTCTGTGAATTCATCTCACAGAGTTACATCTTTCCCTTCAAGAAGCCTTTCGCTAAGGCTGTTCTTGTGGAATTGGCAAAGGGATATTTGGAAGCCCATGGAGGGCTATGGTGAAAAAGGAAATATCTTCCGTTCAAAACTGGAAAGAAGCTTTCTGAGAAACTGCTTTGTGTTCTGTGAATTCATCTCACAGAGTTACATCTTTCCCTTCAAGAAGCCTTTCGCTAAGGCTGTTCTTGTGGAATTGGCAAAGGGATATTTGGAAGCCCATAGAGGGCTATGGTGAAAAAGGAAATATCTTCCGTTCAAAACTGAATAGAAGCTTTCTGAGAAACTGCTCTGTGTTCTGTTAATTTATCTCACAGAGTTACATCTTTCCCTTCAAGAAGCCTTTCGCTAAGGCTGTTCTTGTGGAATTGGCAAAGTGATATTTGGAAGCCCATAGAGGGCTATGGTGAAAATGGAAATGTCTTTAGTTAAAAACTGGAAAGAAGCTTTCTGAGATACTGCTTTGTGTTCTGTGAATTCATCTCACAGAGTCAAAGCTTTCCCTTCAAGAAGCCTTTTTCTAAGACTGTTCTTGTGGAATTTGCAAAGTGATATTTGGAAGCCCATAGAGGGCTCTGATGAAAATGGAAATATCCTCAGATAAAAACTGGATAGAATCTTTCTGAGAAACTGCTTTGTATTCTGTTAATTCATATCACAGATTTACAGCTTTCCCTTCAAAGAGCCTTTCGCTAAGACTGTTCTTGTGGAATTTGCAAGGTGATATTTGGAAGCCCTTAGAGGGCTATGGTGAAGAACGAAATATCCTCAGATAAAAACTGGAAAGAAGCTTTCTGAGAAACTGCTCTGTGTTCTGTTATTTCGTCTCACAGAGTTACAACTTTTCCCTCAAGAAGGCATTCGCTAAGACTGTTCTTGTGGAATTTATAAATTTATATTTGGAACCCCTTAGAGAGCTATGGTGAAAAGGGAAGTATTCTCAGATAAACCTGGAAAGAAGCTTTCTGAGAAACTGCTCTGTGTTCTGTTAATTCATCTCACAGAGTTACATCTTTCCCTTCAAGAAGCCTTTCGCTAAGGCTGTTCTTGTGGAATTGGCAAAGGGATATTTGGAAGCCCATAGAGGCTATGGTGAAAAAGGAAATATCTTCCGTTCAAAACTGGAAAGAAGCTTTCTGAGAAACTGCTCTGTGTTCTGTTAATTCATCTCACAGAGTTACATCTTTCCCTTCAAGAAGCCTTTCTCAAAGGCTGTTCTTGTGGAATTGGCAAAGGGATATTTGGAAGCCCATAGAGGGCTATGGTGAAAAAGGAAATATCTTCCGTTCAAAACTGGAAAGAAGCTTTCTGAGAAACTGCTCTGTGTTCTGTTAATTCATCTCACAGAGTTACATCTTTCCCTTCAAGAAGCCTTTCGCTAAGACTGTTCTGGTGGAATTTGCAAAGTTATATTGGAAGCCCAAAGAGGGCTATGGTGAAAAAGGAAATATCTTCAGTTAAAAACTGGAAAGAAGCTTTCTGAGAAACTGTCTTGTATTCTTTAATTCATCTCAGAGAGTTACAGCTTTCTCCTCAAGAAGCCTTTCGCTAAAAATATTCTTGTGGAATTTGCAAACTGATATTTGGAATGCCATAGAAGGCTATGGTGAAGAATGAAATATCCAAAGATAAAAACTGAAAAGAAGCTTTCTGAGAAACTGCTTTGTGTTCTGTTAATTCATCTCACAGAGTTACAGCTTTCCCCTCAAGAAGGCTTCTGCTAAGACTGTTCTTGTAAAATTTGTAAAGTGATATTTGGAAGCCCATGGAGAGCTATGGTGAAAAAGGAAATATTCTAAGATAAAAACTGAAAAGAAACTTTCTGAGAAACTGCTTTGTGTTCTGTAAATTCAACTCACAGTGTTATAGCTTTGCCCTCATGGAGCCCCTTGCTAAGACTGTTCTTGTGGAATTGGCAAAGTGATATTTGGAAGCCCATAGAGGGCTATGGTGAAAAAGGAAGTATCTTCCGTTCAAAACTGGAAAGAAGCTTTCTGAGAAACTGCTCTGTGTTCTGTTAATTCATCTCACAGAGTTACATCTTTCCCTTCAAGAAGCCTTTCGCTAAGGCTGTTCTTGTGGAATTGGCAAAGGGATATTTGGAAGCCCATAGAGGGCTATGGTGAAAAAGGAAATATCTTCAGTTCAAAACTGGAAAGAAGCTTTCTGAGAAACTGCTCTGTGTTCTGTTAATTCATCTCACAGAGTTACATCTTTCCCTTCAAGAAGCCTTTCGCTAAGGCTGTTCTTGTGGAATTGGCAAAGGGATATTTGGAAGCCCATAGAGGGCTATGGTGAAAAAGGAAGTATCTTCCCTTAAAAAATGGAAAGAAGCTTTCTGAGAAACTGCTTTGTGTTCTGTTAATTCATCTCACTGAGTTACATCTTTCCCTTCAAGAAGCCTTTAGCTAGGGCTGTTCTTGTGGAATTGGCAAAGTGATATTTGGAAGCCCATAGAGGGCTATGGTGAAAAAGGAAATATCTTCCGTTAAAAACTGTAAAGAAGCTTTCTGAGAAACTGCTTTGTGTTCTGTTAATTCATCTCACAGAGTTACAGCTTTCCCCTCAAGAAGCCTTTCGCTAAGACTGTTCTTGTGGAATTTGCAAACTGATATTTGGAAGCCCATAGAGGGCTATGGTGAAAAAGGAAATATCTTCCGTTAAAAACTGGAAAGAAGCTTTTTGAGAAACTGCTTTGTGTTCTGTTAATTCATCTCACAGAGTTACAGATTTTCCCTCAAGAAGCCTTTCACTAACACTGTTCTTGTGGAATTTGCAAAGTGATATTTGGAAGCCCATAGAGGGCTATGGTGAAAAAGGAAATATCTTCCGATAAAAACTGGAAAGAAGCTTTCTGAGAAACTGCTTTGTGTTCTGTTAATTCATCTCACAGAGTTACAGCTTTCCCCTCGAGAAGCCTTTCGCGAAGACTGTTCTTGTGGAATTTGCAAAGTTATATTTGGAAGCCCATGGAAGGCTATGTTGAAAAGGGAAATATCTTCAGATAAAAATTGGAAAGAAGCTTTCTGAGAAACTGCTTTGTGTTCTGTGAATTCATCTCACAGAGTTACAGCTTTCCCCTCAAGAAGCCTTTCGCTAAGACTGTTCTTGTGGAATTTGCAAAGTGATATTTGGAAGCACATAGAAGGCTATGGTGAAAAAGGAAATATCTTCCGTTCAAAACTGGAAAGAAGCTTTCTGAGAAACTGCTTTGTGTTCTGTTAATTCATCTCACAGAGTTACAGCTTTCACCTCAAGAAGCCTTTCGCTAACACTGTTCTTGTGGAATTTGCAAAGTGATATTTGGACGCCCATAGAGGGCTACAGTGAAAAAGGAAATATCTTCAGTTAAAAACTGGAAAGAAGGTTTTTGAGAAACTTCATTGTGTTCTGTGAATTCATCTCACAGTGTTACAGCATTACCCTCAAGAAGCCTTTCACTAAGACTGTTATTGTGGAATTTGCAAAGTGATATTTGGAAGCCCATAGATGGATATGATGAAAAAGAAATTATCTTCAGTTAAAAATTGGAAAGAAGCTTTCTGAGAAACTTCCCTGTGACCTGTGAATTCATCTCAGAGTTACAGTTTTCCCCTAATGAAGTCTTTCCCTAAGACTGTTCTTGTGGAATTTACAAAGTGATATCTGGAAGCCCATGGAGGGCTATGAGGGAAGAGAGAATTTCCTCAGATAAAAACTGTAAAGAAGCTTTCTGAGAAACGGCTTTGTGTTCCTTAATTCATCTCACAGAGTTACAGCTTTCCCCTCAAGAAGACTTTCGCTAAGACAGTTCTTGTGGAATTTGCAAAGTGATATTTGGAACCCTATAGAGGGCTATGTTGAAAAAGATATTATCTTCAGTTAAAAAGTGGAAAGAGGCTTTCTGAGAAACTGCTTTGTGTTCTGTTAATTCATCTTACAGAGTTACAGCTTTTCCCTCAAGAAGCCTTTCGCTAAGTCTGTTCTTGTGGAATTTGCAAAGTGATATTTGGAAGCCCATAGAGGGCTATGGTGAAAAAGGAAATATCTTCCGTTCAAAACTGTAAAGAAGCTTTCTGAGAAACTGCTCTGTGTTCTGTTAATTCATCTCACAGAGTTACATCTTTCCCTTCAAGAAGCCTTTCGCTAAGGCTGTTCTTGTGGAATTGGCAAAGGGATATTTGGAAGCCCATGGAGGGCTATGGTGAAAAAGGAAATATCTTCCGTTCAAAACTGGAAAGAAGCTTTCTGAGAAACTGCTCTGTGTTCTGTAAATTCATCTCACAGAGTTACATCTTTCCCTTCAAGAAGCCTTTCGCTAAGGCTGTTCTTGTGGAATTGGCAAAGGGATATTTGGAAGCCCATAGAGGGCTATGGTGTATAAGGAAATATCTTCCGTTCAAAACTGGAAAGAAGCTTTCTGAGAAACTGCTCTGTGTTCTGTTAATTCATCTCAGAGCGTTACATCTTTCCCTTCAAGAAGCCTTTCGCTAAGGCTGTTCTTGTGGAATTGGCAAAGGGATATTTGGAAGCCCATAGAGGGCTATGGTGAAAAAGGAAATATCTTCCGTTCAAAACTGGAAAGAAGCTTTCTGAGAAACTGCTCTGTGTTCTGTTAATTCATCTCACAGAGTTACACCTTTCCCTTCAAGAAGCCTTTCGCTAAGGCTGTTCTTGTGGAATTGGCAAAGGGATATTTGGAAGCCCATAGAGGGCTATGGTGAAAAAGGAAATATCTTCCGTTCAAAACTAGAAAGAAGCTTTCTGAGAAACTGCTCTGTGTTCTGTTAATTCATCTCACAGAGTTACATCTTTCCCTTCAAGAAGCCGTTCGCTAAGGCTGTTCTTGTGGAATTGGCAAAGGGATATTTGGAAGCCCATAGAGGGCTATGGTGAAAAAGGAAATATCTTCCGTTCAAAACTGGAAAGAAGCTTTCTGAGATACTGCTCTGTGTTCTGTTAATTCATCTCACAGAGTTACATCTTTCCCTTCAAGAAGCCTTTCGCTAAGGCTGTTCTTGTGGAATTGGCAAAGTGATATTTGGAAGCCCATAGAGGGCTATGGTGAAAAAGGAATATCTTCAGTTAAAAACTGGAAAGAAGCTTTCTGAGAAACTGCTTTGTGTTCTGTTAATTCATCTCACAGAGTTACAGATTTCCCCTACAGATGCCTTCCGCTAAGACTGTTCTTGTGGAATTTGCTAAGTGATATTTGGAAGCCCATAGAGGGCTATGGTGAAAAAGGAAATATCTTCCGTTCAAAACTGGAAAGAAGCTTTCTGAGAAACTGCTCTGTGTTCTGTTAATTCGTCTCACAGAGTTACATCTTTCCCTTCAAGAAGCCTTTCGCTAAGGCTGTTCTTGTGGAATTGGCAAAGGGATATTTGGAAGCCCATATACCGCTCTGGTGTAAAAGGAAATATCTTCAGATAAAAACTGGAAAAAGTTTTCTGAGAAACTGCTTTGTGATGTGTGATTTCCACTCACTGAGTTACAGCTTTTTTTCGTGGAGCTGTTTCCCAGCCTTATTTCTGTGGAATCTGAGAACTGTTATTTGGAAGCCCATAGAGGGCTATGGTGAAAAAGGAAATATCTTCCGTTCAAAACTGGAAAGAAGCTTTCTGAGAAACTGCTCTGTGTTCTGTTAATTCATCTCACAGAGTTACATCTTTCCCTTCAGGAAGCCTTTCGCTAAGGCTGTTCTTGTGGAATTGGCAAAGGGATATTTGGAAGCCCATAGAGGGCTATGGTGAAAAAGGAAATATCTTCCGTTCAAAACTGGAAAGAAGCTTTCTGAGAAACTGCTCTGTGTTCTGTTAATTCATCTAACAGAGTTACATCTTTCCCTTCAAGAAGCCTTTCGCTAAGGCTGTTCTTGTGGAATTGGCAAAGGGATATTTGGAAGCCCGTAGAGGGCTATGGTGAAAAAGTAAATATCTTCCGTTCAAAACTGGAAAGAAGCTTTCTGAGAAACTGCTCTGTGTTCTGTTAATTCATCTCACAGAGTTACATCTTTCCCTTCAAGAAGCCTTTCGCTAAGGCTGTTCTTGTGGAATTGGCAAAGGGATATTTGGAAGCCCATAGAGCGCTATGGTGAAAAAGGAAATATCTTCCGTTCAAAACTGGAAAGAAGCTTTCTGAGAAACTGCTCTGTGTTCTGTTAATTCATCTCACAGAGTTACATCTTTCCCTTGAAGAAGCCTTTCGCTAAGGCTGTTCTTGTGGAATTGGCAAAGGGATATTTGGAAGCCCATAGAGGGCTATGGTGAAAAAGGAAATATCTTCCGTTCAAAACTGGAAAGAAGCTTTCTGAGAAACTGCTCTGTGTTCTGTTAATTTTTCTCACAGAGTTACATCTTTCCCTTCAAGAAGCCTTTCGCTAAGGCTGTTCTTGTGGAATTGGCAAAGGGATATTTGGAAGCCCATAGAGGGCTATGGTGAAAAAGGAAATATCTTCCGTTCAAAACTGGAAAGAAGCTTTCTGAGAAACTGCTCTGTGTTTTCTTAATTCATCTCACAGAGTTACATCTTTCCCTTCAAGAAGCCTTTCGCTAAGGCTGTTCTTGTGGAATTGGCAAAGGGATATTTGGAAGCCCATAGAGGGCAATGGTTATAAAGAAAATATCCTAAGATAAAAACTGAAAAGAAGCTTTCTGAGAAACTGCTTTGTGTTCTGTTAATTCATCTCACAGAGTTACAGCTTTCCCCTCAAGAAACCTTTCACTAAGACTGTTCTTGTGGAATTTGCAAAGTGATATTTGGAAGCCCTTAGAGGGCTATGGTGAAAAAGGAAATATCTTCAGATAAAAACTGGAAAGAAGCTTTCTGAGAAACTGCTTTGTGATATGTGACTTCCACTCACTGAGTTACAGCTGTATTTCGTAGAGCTGTTTGCTAGCCTTATTTCTGTGGAATCTGAGAACTGTTATTTGGAAGCCCATAGAGGGCTATGGTGAAAAAGGAAATATCCTCAGATAAAAAGTGGAAAGAAGCTTTCTGAGAAACTTCTTTGTGTTCTGTGAATTCATCTCACAGAGTTACATCTTTCCCTTCAAGAAGCCTTTCGCTAAGGCTGTTCTTGTGGAATTGGCAAAGGGATATTTGGAAGCCCATAGAGGGCTATGGTGAAAAAGGAAATATCTTCCGTTCAAAACTGGAAAGAAGCTTTCAGAGAAACTGCTCTGTGTTCTGTTAATTCATCTCACAGAGTTACATCTTTCCCTTCAAGAAGCCGTTCGCTGAGGCCGTTCTTGTGGAATTGGCAAAGGGATGTTAGGAAGCCCGTAGAGGGTTACGGTGATAAAGGAAATATCTTCCGTTCAAAACTGGAAAGAAGCTTTCTGAGAAACTGCTCTGTGTTCTGTTAATTCATCTCACAGAGTTACATCTTTCCCTTCAAGAAGCCTTTCGCTAAGGCTGTTCTTGTGGAATTGGCAAAGTGATATTTGGAAGCCCGTAGAGGGCTATGGTGAAAAAGGAAATATCTTCCGTTCAAAACTCTAAAGAAGCTTTCTGAGAAACTGCTCTGTGTTCTGTTAATTCATCTCACAGAGTTACAGCTTTCCCCTCAAGAAGCCTTTCGCTAAAACTGTTCTTGTGGAATTTGAAAAGTGATATTTGGAAGCCCATAGAGGGCTATTGTGAAAACAGAAATATCCTCACATAGAAACTGGAAAGAAGCTTTCTGAGAAACTGCTCTGTGTTCTGTGAATTCATCTCACTGACCTACAGATTTCCCCTCTAGAAGCCTTTCGCTAAGACTGTTCTTCTGGGATTTGCAAAGTGATATTTGAAGCCTGTAGAGGGCTGTGACGAAAAGGAAAATATCCTCAGATAAAAACTGAAAAGAAGCTTTCTGAGAAACTGCTTTGTGTTCTGATAATTCATCTCACAGAGTTACAGCTTTCCCCTCAAGAAGCCTTTCGCTAAGACTGTTCTTGTGGAATTTGCAAAGGGATATTTGGAAGCCCATAGAGGGCTATGGTGAAAAAGGAAATATCTTCCGTTAAAAACTGGAAAGAAGCTTTCTGAGAAACTGCTTTGTGTTCTGTTAATTCATCTCACAGGGTTACAGCTTTTCCCTCAAGAAGCCTTTCACTAAGACTGTTCTTGTGGAATTTGCAAAGTGATATTTGGAAGCCCATAGAGGGCTATGGTGAATAAGGAAATATCTTCCGTTAAAAACTGGAAAGAAGCTTTCTGAGAAACTGCTTTGTGTTCTGTTAATTCATCTCACAGAGTTACAGCTTTCCCCTCAAGAAGCCGTTCACTAAGACTGTTCTTGTGGAATTTGAAAAGTGATATTTGGAAGCCCATAGAGGGCTATGGTGAAAAAGGAAATATCTTCAGATAAAAACTGGAAAGAAGCTTTCTGAGAAACTGCTTTGTGTTCTGTTAATTCATCTCACAGAGCTACAGCTTTCCCCTCAAGCAGCCTTTCGCTAAGACTGTTCTTATGGAACTTGCAAAGTGATATTTGGAAGCCCAAGACGGCTATGGTGAAAAAGGAAATATCTTCCGTTAAAAACTGGAAAGAAGCTTTCTGAGAAACTGCGTTGTGTTCTGTTAATTCATCTCACAGAGTTACAGCTTTCCCCTCAAGAAGCCTTTCGCTAAGACTGTTCTTGTGGAATTTGCAGGGTGATATTTGGAAGCCCATAGAGGGCTGTGTTGAAAAAGGAAATATCTTCAGTTAAAAACTGGACAGAAGCTTTCTGAGAAACTTCTTTGTGTTCAGTTAATTCAGCTCACAGAGTTACAGCATTCCCTCAAGAAGCCTTTCGATTTGACTGTTCTTGTGGAACTTGCAAAGTGATATTTGGAAGCCCATAGAGGACTATGGATTAAAAGGAAATATCCTAAGTTAAAAACTGGAAAGAAGCTTTCTGAGAAACTGCTTTGTGTGCTGTTAATTCATCTCACAGTATTACAGTTTTCCCCTCAAGAATCCGTTCACTAAGACTTTTCTTGTGGAATTTGCAAAGTGATGTTTGGAATCCCATAGATGCTATGCTGAAAAGGAAATATACTCAGATAAAAAGTGGAAAGAAGCTTTCTGAGAAACTGCTCTGTGTTCTGTTAATTCATCTCACAGAGTTACATCTTTCCCTTCAAGAAGCCTTTCGCTAAGGCTGTTCTTGTGGGATTGGCAAAGTGATATTTGGAAGCCCATAGAGGGCTATGGTGAAAAAGGAAATATCTTCCGTTCAAAACTGGAAAGAAGCTTTCTGAGAAACTGCTCTGTGTTCTGTTAATTCATCTCTCAGAGTTACATCTTTCCCTTCAAGAAGTGGGGAAGAGGAAGAAAGATCAGCCTGTTACTGTGTCTATATAGAAAGAAGTAGACATAAGAGACTCCATTTTGTTCTGTATTTGAGATGCTGTAAATCTGTGACCCTACCCCCGACCTTGTCCTTGCAAGAGACATGTGCTGCGGTGACTCAAGGTTTAATTGGATTTTGGGCTGTGCAGGATGTGTCTTTGTTAAACAAATGCCTGAAGGCAGCTTGCTGTTTAAAAGTTATCACCATTCTCTTAATTTCAACTACCCAAGGACACGTACACGGCCAAAGGTCGCAGGGACCTCTGCCTAGGAAAGCTAGGTGTTGTCTAAGGTTTTTCCCCATGTGATAGACTGAAACAATGCTGCTAAAAGGTTTATGGAGATGTTTGCATATGCATCTCAAGGCACAGCATTTTCCTTTAAACTTATTCATGTCACAGAGGATTTTGTTCATAAGTCTTACTGCCGATTTCCTCTTTTTTTCTCTGATCCTATTGTCCTGCCACTCCCCTGTGTTTAAGATGGTAAAGATAATTATCAATAAATACTAAGGGAACTCAGAGACTGGTGCCGGCGTGGGTCCTCTGTAAGCTGAGCGCCGGTCCCCTGGGTCCCCACTTTCTCTTTCTCTATACTTTGTCTCTGTGTCTTATTTCTTTTCTCAAGTCTCTCGTACCACCTTACAAGAAACACGCACAGGTGTGGAGCGTCAGGCCACCCCTTCATCTGGTGCCCAACGTGGAAGCTTTTCTCTAAGGTGAAGGTACGCTGGAGCATGGTCATTGAGGACAAGTCGACGAGAGACTCCCGAGTACGTCTACAGTCAGCCTTGCGGTAAGCTTGTGCGCTCGGAAGAACCTAGGGTAACAATGGGGCAAACTAAGAGTAAATATGCCTCTTATCGCAGCTTTATTAAAATTCTCTTAAAGAGAGGGGGAGTTAAAGTCTCTACGAAAAATCTAATTATGCTATTTCAAACAATAGAGCAGTTTTGTCCATGGTTTCCAGAACAGGGAACTTTAGATCTAAAAGACTGGGAAAAAATTGGTAAAGAATTAAAACAAGCAAGTAGGGAAGGTAAAATCATTCCGCTTACAGTATGGAATGATTGGGTCATTATTAAAGTAGCTTTAGAACCATTTCAAACAGAAGAAGATAGTGCTCCAATTTCTGATGTCCCTAAAAGCTGTGCAGCAGATTGTGAAAAAGAGGCAGGGATAGAATCCCGGAAAGGAAAGGAAATCACAGTGAATGTGTCAGAGCAGATTCTCAGTCAACGCAAAATGTTGACAATAATCAATTACAGGAGGTAATATATCCTGAAACGTTAAAATTAGAGGAAAAAGATCCAGAATTAGCAGAGCCATCAGAGTCCAAACCACGATGGCCAACTCCTCTTCCAGCAGCTCAGATGCCTGTAACTTTACAACCTCAAATGCAGGTTAAACAAGTACTAACTCCAAAAGAAGATCAAATAGGAAAAGATAGAGTCTCTGTCATGACAATGCCAATCCAAATACAGTGTCCACAATATCAGCCAGTAGAAAATAAGACCCAGCCGCCAGTAGCCTATCAATACTGGCCGCCAGCTGAACTGCAGTATCGGCAGCCCCCAGAAAATCTGTATGGACAGCCAGGAACATTTCCAGCGCCACAGGGCAGGGTGCCATATCCTCAGCCGCCCACCATGAGACTTAATCCTACAGCACCGCCTAGTACACAGGGTAGTGCATTACATAAAATTATTGATGAGGCAAGAAAACAAGGAGATATTGAGGCGTGGCAATTCCCAGTAATATTAGAAGCAAGACCACCTGGAGAAGGGGCCCAAGAGGGAGAGCTTCCCGTAGCTGAAGCCAGATATAAGTCTTTTTCTATAAAAATACTAAAAGAAATGAAAGAGGGAGTAAAACAGTATGGACCCAACTCTCCTTACATGAGAACATTATTAGATTCCATTGCTCATGGACATAGACTCATTCCTTATGATTGGGAGATTCTGGCAAAATCCTCACTCTCACCCTCTCAATTTTTACAATTTAAGACTTGGTGGATTGATAGGGCACAAGTACAGGTCCGAAAAAATAGGACTGCCAATCCTCCAATTGACATAGATGCAGATCAACTATTAGGAATAGGTCAAAATTGGAGCACTGTTGACCAACAAGTAATAATGCCAAATGAGGCCATTGATTGCTTTTTTACCATTCCTCTGGCAGAGCAAGATTGTGAAAAATTTGCCTTTACTATACCAGCCATAAATAATAAAGAACTAGCCACCAGGTTTCAGTGGAAAGTACTACCTCAAGGAATGCTTAATAGTCCAACTATTTGTCAAACTTTCGTAGGTCAAGTCCTTCAACCAGTTAGAGACAAATTTTCAGATTGTTATATCATTCACTATATTGATGATATTTTATGTGCTGCAGAAACAAGAGAAAAACTAATTGACTGTTACACATTTCTGCAACCAGAGGTTGCCAACGCAGGACTAACAATAGCATCTGATAAGATCTAAACCTCTGCTCCTTTTCATTATTTAGGGATACCAATAAAAAATAAAAAAATTAAGCCACAAAAAATAAGAAAAGATACATTAAAAACATGAAAAGACTTTCAAAAATTGCTAGGCGATATTAATTGGATTCGGGCAACTCTAGGCATTCCTACTTATGCCATGTCAAATTTGTTCTCTATCCTAAGAGGAGATCCAGACTTAAATAGTAAAAGAGTATCAACCCCAGAGGCAACAAAAGAAATTAAATTAGTGGAAGAAAAAATTCAGTCAGCGCAAATAAGTAGAATAGATCCTTTAGCCCCACTCCAACTTTTGATTTTTGCTACTACACATTCTCCAACAGGCATCATTATTCAAAATACGGATCTTGTGGAGTGGTCATTCCTTCCTCACAGTACAATTAAGACTTTTACATTGTACTTGGATCAAATAGCTACATTAATTGGTCAGGCAAGATTACGAATAATAAAATTGTGTGGTAATGACCCAGACAAAATAGTTGTTCCTTTAACCAAGGAACAAGTTAGGCAAGCCTTTATCAATTCTGGTGCATGGCAGATTGGCCTTGCTGATTTTGTGGGAATTATTGATAATCATTACCCAAACCAAAAATCTTCCAGTTTTTAAAATTGACTACTTGGATTTTACCTAAAATTACCAGACATGAGCCTTTAGAAAATGCTCTGACAGTATTTACTGATGGTTCCAGCAATGGAAAAGCGGCTTACACAGGACCAAAAGAGCGAGTAATCAAAACTCAGTATCAATCAGCTCAAAGGGCAGAGTTGGTTGCAGTCATTACAGTGTTACAAGATTTTAATCAACCTGTTAATATTATATCAGATTCTGCATATGTAGTACAGGCTACAAGGGATGTTGAGACAGCTCTAATTAAATATAGCATGGATGATCAGTTAAACCAGTTGTTCAATTTGTTACAACAAACTGTAAGAAAAAGAAATTTCCCATTTTATATTACTCATATTCGAGCACACACTAATTTACCAGGACCTTTAACTATAGCAAATCAACAAGCTGACTTACTGGTATCCTCTGCATTCTTAAAAGCACAAGAACTTCATGCTTTGACTCATGTAAATGCAGCAGGATTAAAAAACAAATTTGATGTCACATGGAAACAGGCAAAAGATATTGTACAACACTGCACCCAGTGTCAAGTACTACACCTGCCCACTCAAGAGGCAGGAGTTAATCCCAGAGGTCTGTGTCCTAATGCATTATGGCAAATGGATGTTACCCATGTACCTTCATTTGGAAAATTATCATATGTTCATGTAACAGTTGATACTTATTCACATTTCATATGGGCAACATGCCAGACAGGAGAAAGTACTTCCCATGTTAAAAAACATTTATTATCTTGTTTTGCTGTAATGGGAGTTCCAGAAAAAATTAAAACTGAAAATGGACCAGGTTATTGTAGTAAAGCTTTCCAAAAATTCTTAAATCAGTGGAATATTACACATACAACAGGAATTCCTTATAATTCCCAAGGACAGGCCATAGTTGAAAGAACTAATAGAACACTCAAAACTCAGTTAGTTAAACAAAAAAAAGGGGGAGACAGTAAGGAGTGTACCACTCCTCAGATGCAGCTTAATCTAGCACTCTATACTTTAAATTTTTTAAACATTTATAGAAATCAGACTACTACTTCTACAGAACAACATCTTACTGGTAAAAAGAACAGTCCACATGAAGGAAAACTGATTTGGTGGAAAGACAACAAAAATAAGACATGGGAAATAGGGAAGGTGATAACCTGGGGAAGAGGTTTTGCTTGTGTTTCACCAGGAGAAAATCAGCTTCCTGTTTGGATACCCACTAAACATTTGAAGTTCTACAATGAACCCATCGAAAATGCAAAGAAAAGCGCCTCCACGGAGACGGAAACACCACAATCGAGCACCGTTGACTCGCATGATGAACCAAGTGATGATATCAAAAGAACAGATGAAGTCACCACACACCAAGAAGGCGGAGCTGCCGACCTGGGCACAGTTAAAGAAGCTGACACCGTTAGCTGGAAAAAGCCTAGCTAGCACAAAGGTGACACAATCCCCAGAAAAAATGCTGCTTACAGCTTTAATGATTGTATCAACGGTGGTAAGTCTCCCCGTGCCTGCAGGAGCAGCTGCAGCTAATTATACCTACTGGGCCTATGTGCCTTTCCCGCCCTTAATTCGGGCAGTTACATGGATGGATAATCCTATTTAAGTATATGTTAATAATAGTGGGTGGGTACCTGGTCCCACAGATGATCGTTGCCCTGCCAAACGGGAGGAAGAAGGAATGATGATAAATATTTCCATTGGGTATCGTTATCCTCCTATTTGCCTAGGGAGAGCACCAGGATGTTTAATGCCTGCTATTCAAAATTGGTTGGTAGAAGTACCTACTGTCAGTCCCACCAGTAGATTTACTTATCACATGGTAAGCGGAATGTCACTCAAACCACAGGTAAACTATTTACAAGACTTTTCTTATCAAAGATCATTAAAATTTAGGCCAAAAGGGAAACCTTGCCCCAAGGAGATTTCCAAAAAATCAAAAGATTTAGTTTGGGAAGAATGTGTGGCCGATAGTGCGGTAATATTACAAAACAATACATTTGGAACTGTTATAGACTGGGCACCTCGAGGTCAATTCTACCACAATTGCACAGGACAAACTCAATTCTGTCCCAGTGCACTAGTGAGTCCAACTGTTGATAGTGACTTAACGGAAAATTTAGACAAACAGAAGCACAAAAAATTACAGTCTTTCTACCCTTGGATATGGGGAGAAAAGGGAATCTCTACTCCAAGACCAAAAATGATAAGTCCTGTTTTTGGTCCTGAACATCCAGAATTATGGAGACTTACTGTGGCTTCATACTGCCTTAGAATTTGGTCTGGAAATCAAACTATAGAAACAAGAGATTATAAGCCATTTTACTCTATCAACCTAAGTTCCAGTCTAACAGTTCCTTTACAAAGTTGTGTAAAGCCCCCTTATATGTTAGTCATAGGAAATATAGTTATTAAACCAGACTCCCGAACTATAACTTGTGAAAACTGCAGATTGTTTACTTGCATTGATTCGACTTTTGTTTGGCAGCACCGTATTCTGCTGGTGAGAGCAAGAGAAGGCGTGTGGATCCCTGTGTCCATGGACTGACCGTGGGAGGCCTCACCATCTATCCATATTTTGACTGAAGTATTAAAAGGAATTTTAAATAGATCCAAAAGATTCATTTTTACTTTAATTGCAGTGATTATGGGATTGATTGCAGTCACAGCTATAGCCACTGTGGCAAAAGTTGCATTGCACTCTTCTGTTCAGACAGTAAGCTTTGCTGACAATTGGCAAAAGAATTCCACAAGGTTGTGGAATTCACAATCTGGCATTGATCAAAAATTGGCAAATCAAATTAATGATCTTAGACAAACTGTCATTTGGATGGGAGATAGACCCATGAGCTTGGAACACTGTTTCCAGTTACAGTGTGACTGGAATACGTCAGATTTTTGTATTACACCCCAAGTTTATAATGAGTCTAAACATCACTGGGACATGGTTAGACGCCATCTACAGGGAAGAGAAGATAATCTCACTTTAGACATTTCTAAATTAAAAGAACAAATTTTTGAAGCCTCTCAAAGTCACTTAAATCTTGTGCCTGGAGCTGAGGCGTTAGATCAAGTGGCAAAAAAATCTTTATGGATCAAACCCCACGACGTGGATTAAGTCTATTGGAAACTCTACTGCAGTAAATTTTGGAATTATGTGTCTCTGTTTAATCGGCTTGTTTTTAGTGTGCCAGACCAGTCGAAGAATCCTGCATCAGAATCGAGAGAACGAACAAGCCTTCATCGCCATGGCACATTTATGTAGAGGAAAAGGGAGGGAAAACATTGCGGGAAGTCAGGGACTTTGAATGCAGGGACTGGCTGAAGCCATGGCAGAAAAACATAAAATGTGAAGATTTCATGGACATTTATTAGTTCTCCAAAGTTAATACCTTTATAATTTCTTATGTCTGTCTTTACTTTAATCTCTTAAATTCCATCATCTTCTTTGTAAACTGAGGAGGGTATATGTCACTTCAGGACCCTGTGATGATTGCCTTAAACTGCACAAATTGTTTGTGGAGCACGTGTGTTTGAACAATATGAAATCTGGGCATCTCGAAGAAAGAATAAGATAACAGCAATATTCAGGGAACAAGGGAGGCAACCTTGAACTGGCCGCCGGTGAGCCAGACGGAACAGAGCCATATTTCTTCTCTTTTCTTATGCAAATGGGAGAAATATCGCTGAATTCTTTTTCTCAGCAAGGAACATCCCTGAGAAAGAGAATGCGCTCTGAGGGTAGGCCTATAAACAACCCCCTTGGAGGCGTGCCGCCTTTTACAGTTGAAGCCGAAGGGATGAAATAAGCCCTGGCCTCCTGTAGCGCTCCCAGGCTTATTAGGATGAGAAAATTCCTACCTAATAAATTTTGGTCAGACAGGTTGTCTGCTCTCAAACCCTGTTTTCTGATAAGATGTTATCAATGACTATGCATGCCCAAAATTTCATTTTAATTTTAACACCATCCTGTGATCTCATCCTGCCTCCACTTGCCTTGTGATTACTTTGTGAAGTATGTAATCTCGGTGTCATGATGACAATGGTGGTTTTGTTGAAAGAAAAGGGGAAATGTGGGGAAAAGGAAGAGAGATCAGCCTGTTCTTGTGGAATTTGAAGAGGGATATTTGGAAGCCCATAGAGGGTAACGGTGAAAAAGGAAATATCTTCAGTTAAAAACTGGAAAGAAGCTTTCTGAGAAACTGCTTTGTGTTCTGTTAATTCTTCTCACAGAGTCACAGCTTTCCCCTCAAGAAGCCGTTCGCTAAGACTGTTCTTGTGGAATTTGAAAAGTGATATTTGGAAGCCCATAGACGGCTATGGTGAAAAAGGAAATATCTTCCGTTCAAAACTGGAAAGAAGCTTTCTGAGAAACTGCTCTGTGTTCTGTTAAGTCATCTCACGGAGTTACATCTTTCCCTTCAAGAAGCCTTTCGCTAAGGCTGTTCTTGTGGAATTGGCAAAGGGATATTTGGAAGCCCATAGAGGGCTATGGTGAAAAAGGAAATATCTTCCGTTCAAAACTGGAAAGAAGCTTTCTGAGAAACTGCTCTGTGTTCTGTTAATTCATCTCACAGAGTTACATCTTTCCCTTCAAGAAGCCTTTCGCTAAGGCTGTTCTTGTGGAATTGGCAAAGGGATATTTGGAAGCCCATAGAGGGCTATGGTGAAAATGGAAATATCTTCCGTTCAAAACTGGAAAGAAGCTTTCTGAGAAACTGCTCTGTGTTCTGTTAATTCATCTCACAGAGTTACATCTTTCCCTTCAAGAAGCCTTTCGCTAAGGCTGTTCTTGTGGAATTGGCAAAGGGATATTTGGAAGCCCATAGAAGGCTATGGTGAAAAAGGAAATATCTTCCGTTCAAAACTGGAAAGAAGCTTTCTGAGAAACTGCTCTGTGTTCTGTTAATTCATCTCACAGAGTTACATCTTTCCCTTCAAGAAGCCTTTCGCTAAGGCTGTTCTTGTGAAATTGGCAAAGGGATATTTGGAAGCCCATAGAGGGCTATGGTGAAAAAGGAAATATCTTCCGTTCAAAACTGGAAAGAAGCTTTCTGAGAAACTGCTCTGTGTTCTGTTAATTCATCTCACAGAGTTACATCTTTCCCTTCAAGAAGCCTTTCGCTAAGGCTTTTCTTGTTTAATTGGCAAAGTGATATTTGGAAGCCCATAGAGGGCTATGGTGAAAAAGGAAATATCTTCCGTTCAAAACTGGAAAGAAGCTTTCTGAGAAACTGCTCTGTGTTCTGTTAATTCATCTCACAGAGTTACATCTTTCCCTTCAAGAAGCCTTTCGCTAAGAGTGTTATTGTGGAATTTGTAAAGTGATATTTGAAGCCCATAGAGGGCTATGGTGAAAAAGGAAATATCCTAAGATAAAAACTGAAAAGAAGCATTCTGAGAAACTGCTCTGTGTTCTGTTAATTCATCTCACAGAGTTACATCTTTCCCTTCAAGAAGCCTTTCGCTAAGGCTGTTCTTGTGGAATTGGCAAAGGGATATTTGGAAGCCCATAGAGGGCTATGGTGAAAAAGGAAATACCTTCCGTTCAAAACTGGAAAGAAGCTTTCTGAGAAACGGCTCTGTGTTCTGTTAATTCATCTCACAGAGTTACATCTTTCCCTTCAAGAAGCCTTTCGCTAAGGCTGTTCTTGTGGAATTGGCAAAGGGATATTTGGAAGCCCATAGAGGGCTATGGTGAAAAAGGAAATATCTTCCGTTCAAAACTGGAAAGAAGCTTTCTGAGAAACTGCTCTGTGTTCTGTTAATTCATCTCACAGAGTTACATCTTTCCCTTCAAGAAGCCTTTCGCTAAGGCTGTTCTTGTGGAATTGGAAAAGTGATATTTGGAAGCCCATAGAGGGCTATGGTGAAAAAGGAAATATCTTCCGTTCAAAACTGGAAAGAAGCTTTCTGAGAAACTGCTCTGTGTTCTGTTAATTCATCACACAGAGTTACATCTTTCCCTTCAAGAAGCCTTTCGCTGAGGCTGTTCTTGTGGAATTGGCAAAGGGATATTTGGAAGCCCATAGAGGGCTATGGTGAAAAAGGAAATATCTTCCGTTCAAAACTGGAAAGAAGCTTTCTGAGAAACTGCTCTGTGTTCTGTTAATTCATCTCACAGAGTTACATCTTTCCCTTCAAGAAGCCTTTCGCTAAGGCTGTTCTTGTGGAATTGGCAAAGGGATATTTGGAAGCCCATAGAGGGCTATGGTGAAAAAGGAAATATCTTCCGTTCAAAACTGGAAAGAAGCTTTCTGAGAAACTGCTCTGTGTTCTGTTAATTCATCTCACAGAGTTACATCTTTCCCTTCAAGAAGCCTTTCGCTAAGGCTGTTCTTGTGGAATTGGCAAAGGGATATTTGGAAGCCCATAGAGGGCTATGGTGAAAAATTAAATATCTTCCGTTCAAAACTGGAAAGAAGCTTTCTGAGAAACTGCTCTGTGTTCTGTTAATTCATCTCACAGAGTTACATCTTTCCCTTCAAGAAGCCTTTCGCTAAGGCTGTTCTTGTGGAATTGGCAAAGGGATATTTGGAAGCCCATACAGGGCTAGGGTGAAAAAGGAAATATCTTCCGTTCAAAACTGGAAAGAAGCTTTCTGAGAAACTGCTCTGTGTTCTGTTAATTCATCTCACAGAGTTACATCTTTCCCTTCAAGAAGCCTTTCGCTAAGGCTGTTCTTGTGGAATTGGCAAAGGGATATTTGGAAGCCCATAGAGGGCTATGGTGAAAAGGAAATATCTTCCGTTCAAAACTGGAAAGAAGCTTTCTGAGAAACTGCTCTGTGTTCTGTTAATTCATCTCACAGAGTTACATCTTTCCCTTCAAGAAGCCTTTAGCTAAGGCTGTTCTTGTGGAATTGGCAAAGGGATATTTGGAAGCCCATAGAGGGCTATGGTGAAAAAGGAAATATCTTCCGTTCAAAACTGGAAAGAAGCTTTCTGAGAAACTGTTTTGTGCTCTGTTAATTCATCTCAAAGAGTTACATCTTTCCCTTCAAGAAGCCTTTCGCTAAGGCTGTTCTTGTGGAATTGGCAAAGGGATATTTGGAAGCCCATAGAGGGCTATGGTGAAAAAGGAAATATCTTCCGTTAAAAACTGGAAAGAAGCTTTCTGAGAAACTGCTCTGTGTTCTGTTAATTCATCTCACAGAGTTACATCTTTCCCTTCAAGAAGCCTTTCGCTAAGGCTGTTCTTGTGGAATTGGCAAAGGGATATTTGAAAGCCCATAGAGGGCTATGGTGAAAAAGGAAATATCTTCCGTTCAAAACTGGAAAGAAGCTTTCTGAGAAACTGCTCTGTGTTCTGTTAATTCATCTCACAGAGTTACATCTTTCCCTTCAAGAAGCCTTTCGCTAAGGCTGTTCTTGTGGAATTGGCAAAGGGATATTTGGAAGCCCAGAGAGGGCTATGGTGAAAAAGGAAATATCTTCCGTTCAAAACTGGAAAGAAGCTTTCTGAGAAACGGCCTTGTGATCTGTAAATTCATCTCACAGAGTTACAACTTTCCCCTCAAGAAGCCATTTGCTATGAATGTTCTTGTGGAATTTGCAAGGTGATATTTGGAAGCCCATGCAGGGCTATGGTGAAAAAGAAAATATGTTCAGATAAAAACTAGAAAGAAGCTTTCTGAGAAACTGTTTTGTGTTCTGTTAATTCATCTCACAGAGTTGCAGCTTTCCCCTCAAGAAGCCTTTCGCTAAGAGTGTTCTTGTGGAATATGCAAAGTGATATATGGAAGACCAAAGAGGGCTATGGTGAAAAAGGTAATATCCTAAGATAAAAACTGAAAAGAAGCTTTCTGAGAAACTGCTTTGTGTTCTGTTAATTCATCTCACAGAGTTACAGCTTTCCCCTCAAGAAGCCTTTCGCTAAGACTGTTCTTGTGGAATTTGCAAAGTGATATTTGGAAGCCCATAGAGAGCTATGGTGAAAAACGAAATATCTGTAGGTAAAAACTGAAAAGAAGCTTTCTGAGAAACTGCTTTGTGTTCTGTTAATTCATCTCATAGGGTTACAGCTTTCCCCTCAAGAAGCCATTCGCTAAGACTGTTCTTGTGGAATTTGCAAAGTGATATTTGGAAGCCCATAGAGGGCTATGGTGAAAAACGAAATATCCTAAGATAAAAACTGAAAAGAAGCTTTCTGAGAAACTGCTTTGTGTTCTGTTAAATCATCTCACAGGGTTACAGCTTTCCCCTAAAGAAGCCTTTTGCTAATACTGTTCTTGTGGAATTTACAAAGTGATATTTTGAAGCCCATAGAGGGCTATGGTGAAAAAGGAAATAGCTTCAGTTAAAAACTGGAAAGAAGCTTTCTGAGAAACTGCTTTGTGTTCTGTTAATTCATCTCACAGGGTTACAGCTTTCCCCTAAAGAAGCCTTTTGCTAATACTGTTCTTGTGGAATTTACAAAGTGATATTTTGAGGCCCTTAGAGGGCTATGGTCAAAAAGGAAATAGCTTCAGTTAAACACTGGAAAGAAGCTTTCTGAAAAATTGCTTTGTGTTCTGTTAATTCATCTCAGAGTGTTACAGCTTCCCCCTCAGGAAGACTTTCGCTAAGACTGTTCTTGTGGAATTTGAAAAGTGATATTTGGAAGCCCATAGAGGGCAATGGTGAAAAAGGAAATATCTTCAGTTAAAAACTGAAAAGAAGCTTTCTGAGAAACTGCTTTGTGTTCTGTTAATTCATCTCACAGAGTTACAGCTTTCCCTTCAAGAAACCTTTCGCTAAGACTGTTCTTGTGGAATTTGCTAAGTGGTATTTGGAAGCCATAGAGGGCTATGGTGAAAAAGGAAATAACTTCCGTTAAAAGGTGGAAAGAAGCTTTCTGAGAAACTGCTTTGCGTTCTGTTAATTCATCTCACAGAGTTTCAGCTTTCCCATCAAGAAACCTTTCGCTAAGACTGTTCTTCTGGAATTTGTAAAGTGATATTTGGAAGCCCATAGAGGGCTAGGGTGAAAAAGCAAATATCCTAAGATAAAAACTGGAAAGAATGTTTCTGAGAAACTGCTTTGTGTTCTGTTAATTCATCTCACAGAGTTACATCTTTCCCTTCAAGAAGCCTTTCGCTAAGGCTGTTCTTGAGGAATTTGCAAAGTGATATTTGGAAGCCCATAAAGGGCTATGGTGAAAAAGGAAATATCCTAAGATAAAAACAGATTAGAAGAATTCTGAGAAACTGCATTGTGTTCTGTTAATTCATCCACCAGAGTTACAGCTTTCCCCTCAAGAAGCCTTTCCCTAAGATTGTTCTTGTGGAATGTGAAAAGTGATATTTGGAAGCCCATAGAGGGCTATGGTGAAAAAGGAAATATCTTCAATTAAAAACTGGAAAGAATCTTTCTGAGAAACTGCTTTGTGTTCTGTTAATTCATCTGAAAAAGTTACAGCTTTCCCCTCTAGAGGCCTTTTGTTAAGAATGTTCTTCTGGGATTTGAAAAGTGATATATGGAAGCCCATAGAGGGTTTGGTGAAAAGGGAAATATCCTAAGATAAAAACTGGAAAGAAGCTTTCTGAGAAACTGCTCTGTGTTCTGTTAATTCATCTCACAGAGTTACATCTTTCCCTTCAAGAAGCCTTTCGCTAAGGCTGTTCTTGTGGAATTGGCAAAGGGATATTTGGAAGCCCATAGAGGGCTATGGTGTAAAAGGAAATATCCTAAGATAAAAACTGGAAAGAAGCTTTCTGAGAAACTGCTTTGTGTTCTGTTAATTCATCTCACAGAGTTACAGCTTGCCCCTCAAGAACCCTTTCTCTAAAAATGTTCTTGTGGAATTTGCAAAGTGATATTTGGAAGCCCATAGAGGGTTATGGTGAAAAAGGAAACATCCTAGGATAAAAACTTTAAAGAAGCTTTCTGAGAAACTGCTTTGTGTTCTGTTAATTCATCTGAAAAAGTTACAGCTTTCCCCTCTAGAGGCCTTTTGTTAAGAATGTTCTTCTGGGATTTGAAAAGTGATATATGGAAGCCCATAGAGGGTTTGGTGAAAAGGGAAATATCCTAAGATAAAAACTGGAAAGAAGCTTTCTGAGAAACTGCTTTGTGTTCTGTTATTTCATGTCACAGAGTTACAGCTTTTCTCTCAAGAAGCCTTTCGTTAAGACTGTTCTTGTGGAATTTGCAAAGTGGTATTTCGAAGCCCATAGAGAGCTATGGTGAAAAAGGAAATAACTTCAATTAAAAACTGCAAAGAAACTTTCTGAGAAACTGCTTTGTGTTCCGTTATTTCATCTCAGAGGGTTACAGCATTCCCCTCAAGAGGCCTTTCGTTAAGACTGTTCATGTGGGATTTCAAAAGTGATATTTGGAAGCCCGTAGAGGGCTATGATGAAAAAGGAACTATAATAAGATAAAAACTGAAAAGAAGCTTTCTGAGAAACTGCTTTGTGTTCTATTAATTCATCTCACAGAGTTACAGCTTTCCGCTCAAGAAGCCTTTCGCTAAGACTGTTCTTGTGGAATTTGCAAAGTGATATTTGTAAGCCCATAGAGGGCTATGGTGAAAAAGGAAATATCTTCAGTTAAAAACTGGAAAGAAGCTTTCTGAGAAACTGCTTTGTGTTCTGTTAATTCATCTCACAGAGTTACAGCTTTCTCCTCAAGAAGCCTTTCGCTAAGACTGTTCTTGTGGAATTTGCAAAGTTATATTTGGAAGCCCATAGAGGGCTATGGTGAAAAAGGAAATATCCTAAGATAAAAACTGAAAAGAAGCTTTCTGAGAAACTGCTTTGTGTTTTGTTAATTCATCTCACAGAGTTACAGCTTTACCCTCAAGAAGCCTTTCGCTAAGACTGTTCTTGTGGAATTTGCAAAGTGATATTTGGAAGCCCATAGAGGGCTATGGTGAAAAAGGAAATATCTTCAGTTAAAAACTGGAAAGAAGCTTCTGAGAAACTGCTTTGTGTTCTGTTAATTCATTTCACAGAGTTACAGCTTTCCCCTCAAGAAGCCTTTCACTAAGACTGTTCTTGTGGAATTTGCAAAGTGATCTTTGGAAGCCCATAGAGGGCTATGGTGAAAAAGGAAATATTCTAAGATAAAAATTGAAAAGAAGACTTTGGAGAAACCGCTTTGTGTTTTGTTAATGCATCTCACAGAGTTACAACTTTCCCTTCAAGAAGCCATTCGCTACGACTGTTCTTGGGGAATTTGCAAGCTGATATTTGGAAGCCCATAGAGGTCAATGGTGAAAAGGAAATACATTCAGTTAAAAACTGGAAAGAAGCTTTATGAGAAACTGTTTTGTGTTCTGTTAATTCATCTCACAGAGATACAGCTTTCCCCTCGAGAAGTCTTTCGCTAAGACTCTTCTTGTGGACTTTGCAAAGTGATATTAGGAAGCCCATAGAGAGCTATGGTGAAAAAGGAAATATCTTCAGTGAAAAACTGGAAAGAAGCTTTCTGAGAAACTGTTTTGTGTTCTGTTAATTCATCTCACAGAGTTACAGCTTTCCCCTCAAGAAGCCTTTCGCTAAGACTGTTCTTGTGGAATTGGAAAGTGATATTTGGAAGCCCGTAGAGGGTTATGGTGAAAAAGGAAACATCGTAAGATAGAAACTGAAAGAAGCTTTCTGAGAAACCGCTTTGTGTTCCGTTAATTGATCTCACGGAGTTACAGCTTTCCCCTCATGAAGCCTTTCGCTAAGGCTTTACTGGTGGAATTTGCAAAGTGATATTTGGAAGCCTATAGAGGGCTATGGTAAAGAAGGAAATATCTTCAGTTAAAAACTGGAAAGAAGCTTTCTGAGAAACGCCTTTGCGTTCTGTTAATTCATCTCACAGAGTTACAGCTTTCCCGTCAAGAAGCCTTTCGCTAAGACTGTTCTTGTGGAATTTGAAAAGTGATATTTGGAAGCCCATAGAGGGCTATGGTGAAAAAGGAAATATCTTCAGTTAAAAACTGGAAAGAAGCTTTCTGAGAAACTGTTTTGTGTTCTGTTAATTCATCTCACAGAGTTACAGCTTTCCCCTCAAGAAGTCTTTCGCTAAGACTGTTCTTGTGGAATTTGCAAAGTGATATTTGGAAGCCCTTAGAGGGCTACGGTGAAAAAGGAAATATCCTAAGATAAAAACTGAAAAGAAGCTTTCTGAGAAACTGTTTTGTGTTCTGTTAATTCATCTCACAGAGTTACAGCTTTCCCTTCAAGAAGCCTTTCGGTAAGACTGTTCTTGTGGAATTTGAAAAGTGATATTTGGAAGCACATAGAGGGCTATGGTGAAAAAGGAAATATCCTAAGATAAAAACTGAAAAGAAGCTTTCTGAGAAACTGTTTTGTGTTCTGTTAATTCATCTCACAGAGTTACAGCTTTCCCCTCAAGAAGCCTTTCGCTAAGACTGTTCTTGTGGAATTTGAAAAGTGATATTTGGAAGCCCATAGAGGGCTATGGTGAAAAAGGAAATATCCTAAGATAAAAACTGAAAAGAAGCTTTCTGAGAAACTGCTTAGTGTTCCCTTAATTCATCTCAAAGAGTTATAGCTTTCCCCTCAAGAAGTCTTTCGCTAAGTCTATTCTTGTGGAATTTGCAAAGTGATATTTGCAAGCCCTTAGAGGGCTATGGAGAAAAAGGAACTATCCTAAGTTAAAAACTGAAAAGAAGCTTTCTCAGAAACTGCTTTGTGATCGGTTAATTCATCTCACAGAGATACAGCTTTCCCCTCAAGAAGCCTTTCGCTAAGACTGTTCTTGTGGAATTTGCAAAGTGATATTTGGAAGCCCATAGAGGGCTGTGGTGAAAAAGGAAATATCCGAAGATAAAAACTGAATAGAAGCTTTCTGAGAAACTGCTTTGTGTTCTGTTAATTCATCTTACAGAGTTACAGCTTTCCCCTCAAGAAGCCTTTCGCTAAGACTGTTCTTGTGGAATTTTCAAAGTGATATTTGGAAGCCCATAGAGGGCTATGGTGAAAAGAAATGTCCTCAGATAAAAACTGGAAATAGCTTTCTGAGAAACTGTTTTGTGTTCTGTTATTTCACCTCAGAGAGTTACAGCTTTTCCCTCAAGAAGCCTTTCGCTAAGACTGTTCTTGTGGAATTTGCAAAGTGATATTTGGAAGCCCTTAGAGGGCTATGGTGAAAAAGGAAATATCTTCAATTAAAAACTGGAAAGAAGCTTTCAGAGGAACTGCTTTGTGTTCTGTAAATTCATCTCACAGAGTTACAGCTTTCCCCTCAAGAAACCTTTCCTTAAGACTGTTCTTGTGGGATTTGAAAAGAGATATTTGGAAGCCCATAGAGGGCTACTGTGAAAAAGGAAATATCCTAAGGTAAAAACTGAAACGAAGCTTTCTGAGAAACTGCTTTGTGTTCTGTTAATTCATCTCACAGAGTTACACCATTTCCCTCAAGAAGCCTTTCGTTCAGACTGTTCTTCTGGAATTTGCATACTGATATCTGTAAGCTTGTGAAGGTCTATGGTGAAAAGGAAATATCTTCAGAGAAACACCGGAAGGAAGCTTTCTGAGAAACTGTTTAGTGTTCTGTTAATTCATTACACAGACATACAGCCTTCCCTTCAAGAAGCCATTCATTAAGACTGTTCTTGGGGAATTTGAAAAGTGATATTTGGAAGCCCATAGAGGGCTATGATGTAAAAGAAAATATCTTCAGATAAAAACTGGTAAGAAGCTTTCTGAGAAATTGCTTTGTGCTTTGTTAATTCATCTCACAGAGTTACATCTTTCCCTTCAAGAAGCCTTTCACTAAGATTGTTATTGCGGAATTTGCAAAGTGATATTTGGAAGCCCATAGAGGGCTACGGTGAAAAAGGAAATATCTTCAGTTAAAAACTGGAAAGAAGCTTTCTGAGAAACTGCTTTGTGTTCTGTTAATTCATCTCACAGATTTACAGCTTTCCTCCCAAGAAACCATTCGCCAAGGCTTTCCCTGTGGAATTTGAAAAGTGATATTTGGAAGAACATTTTGGGCTATGGTGACAAAGGAAATATCTTCAGTTAAAACCTGGAAAGAAGCTTTCTGAGAAACTGCTTTGTTTTCTGCTAATTCATCTCACAGAGTTACAGCTTTCCCCTCAAGAAGCCTTTCGCTAAGACTGTTCTTGTGGAATTTGCAAAGGGATATTTGGAAGCCCATAGAGGGCTATGGTGAAAAAGGAAATATCCTAGGATAAAAACTGAAAACAAGCTTTCTGAGAAACTGCTTTGTGTTCTGTTACTTCATCTCACAGAGTTACAGCTTTCCCGTCTAGAAGCCTTTCGCTAAGACTGTTCTTGTGGAATTTGCAAAATGTTATTTGGAAGCCCATAGAGGGCTATGGTGAAAAGGGAAATATCTTCAGTAAAAAACTGAAAAGAAGCTTCCTGAGAAACTGCTTTGTGTTCTGTTAATTCATCTCACAGAGTTACAGCTTTCACCCTCAAGAAGCCTTTCACTAAGACTGTTCTTGTGGAATCTGCAAAGTGATATTTGGAAGCCCATAGAGGGCTATTGTGAAAAAGAAAATATCCTAAGATAAAAACTGAAAAGAAGCTTTCTGAGAAACTGCTTTGTGTTCTGTTAATTCATCTCACAGAGTTACAGCTTTCCCCTCAAGAAGCCTTTCGCTAGGACTGTTCTTGTGGAATTTGAAAAGTGATATTTGGAACCCATAGAGGCAATGGTGAAAAAAGGAAATATCTTCATTTTAAAAATGGAAAGAAGCTTTCTGAGAAACTGCTCTGTGTTCTGTTAATTCATCTCACAGAGTTACATCTTTCCCTTCAAGAAGCCTTTCGCTAAGGCTGTTCTTGTGGAATTGGCAAAGGGATATTTGGAAGCCCATAGAGGGCTATGGTGAAAATGTAAATATCTTCCGTTCAAAACTGGAAAGAAGCTTTCTGAGAAACTGCTCTGTGTTCTGTTAATTCATCTCACAGAGTTACATCTTTCCCTTCAAGTAGCCTTTCGCTAAGGCTGTTCTTGTGGAATTGGCAAAGGGATATTTGGAAGCCCATAGAGGGCTATGGTGAAAAAGGAAATATCTTCCGTTCAAAACTGGAAAGAAGCTTTCTGAGAAACTGCTCTGTGTTCTGTTAATTCATCTCACAGAGTTACATCTTTCCCTTCAAGAAGCCTTTCGCTAAGGCTGTTCTTGTGGAATTGGCAAAGGGATATTTGGAAGCCCATAGAAGGCTATGGTGAAAAAGGAAATATCTTCCGTTCAAAACTGGAAAGAAGCTTTCTGAGAAACTGCTCTGTGTTCTGTTAATTCATCTCACAGAGTTACATCTTTCCCTTCAAGAAGCCTTTCGCTAAGGCTGTTCTTGTGGAATTGGCAAAGGGATATTTGGAAGCCCATAGAGGGGTATGGTGAAAAAGGAAATATCTTCCGTTCAAAACTGGAAAGAAGCTTTCTGAGAAACTGCTCTGTGTTCTGTTAATTCATCTCACAGAGTTACATCTTTCCCGTCAAGAAGCCTTTCGCTAAGGCTGTTCTTGTGGAATTGGCAAAGGGATATTTGGAAGCCCATAGAGGGCTATGGTGAAAAAGGAAATATCTTCCGTTCAAAACTGGAAAGAAGCTTTCTGAGAAACTGCTCTGTGTTCTGTTAATTCATCTCACAGAGTTACATCTTTCCCTTCAAGAAGCCTTTCGCTAAGGCTGTTCTTGTGGAATTGGCAAAGGGATATTTGGAAGCCCATAGAGTGCTATGGTGAAAAAGGAAATATCTTCCGTTCAAAACTGGAAAGAAGCTTTCTGAGAAACTGCTCTGTGTTCTGTTAATTCATCTCACAGAGTTACATCTTTCCCTTCAAGAAGCCTTTCGCTAAGGCTGTTCTTGTGGAATTGGAAAAGTGATATTTGGAAGCCCTTAGAGGGCTATGGTGAAAAAGGAAATATCTTCAGATAAAAACTGGAAAGAAGCTTTCTGAGAAACTGCTTTGTGTTCTGTTAATTCATCTCACAGAGTTACAGCTTTCCCCTCAAGAAGCCTTTCGCTAAGACTGTTCTTGTGGAATTTGAAAAGTGATATTTGGAAGCCCATAGAGGGCTATGGTGAAAAAGGAAATATCTTCAGTTAAAAACTGGAAAGAAGCTTTCTGAGAAACTGCTTTGTGTTCTATTTATTCATCTCACAGAGTTACAGCTTTCTCCTCAAGAAGCCTTTCGCTAAGACTGTTCTTGTGGAATTTGAAAAGTGATATTTGGAAGCTCTTAGAGGGCTATGGTGAGAAAGAAAATATCCTAAGATAGAAATTAAAAAGAAGCTTTCTCAGAAACTGCTTTGTTTTTTGTTAATTCATCTCACAGAGTTACAGCATTCCCCTCAAGAAGCCTTTCGTTAAGAGAGTTCTTGTGAAATATGCAAAGTGATATTTGAAAGCCGATAGAGGGCTATGGTGAAAAAGGAAATACGTTCAGTTAAAACCTGGAAAGAAGCTTTCTGTAAAACTGCACTGTGTTCTGTTAATTCATCTCAAAGAGTTACAGCTTTCCTGTCAAGAAATCTTCGCTGAATGTTCTTGTGGAATTTGAAAAGTGATATTTGGAAGCCCATGGAGGGCTATGGTGAAAATGGAAATATCCAAAGATAAAAGCTGAAAAGAGGCTTTCTGAGAAACTGCTTTGTGTTTTGTTAACTCATTTCACAGAGTTACATCTTTCCCTTCAAGAAGCCTTTCGCTAAGGCTGTTCTTGTGGAATTGGCAAAGGGATATTTGGAAGCCCATCGAGGGCTATGGTGAAAAAGGAAATATCCGAATATAAAAGCTGAAAAGAAGCTTTCGGAGAAACTGCTTTGTGTTCTGTTAATTCATCTCAAAGAGTTACAGCTTTCCCCTCAAGAAGCCTTTCGCTCAGACTGTTTTTGTAAAATTTGCAAAGTGTTATATGGAAGCCCCTAGAGGGCTATGGTGAAAAAGGAAATACCCGAACATAAAAGCTGAAAAGAAGTTTTCTGAGAAAATGCTTTGTGTTCTGTTAATTCATCTCACAGAGTTACAGCTTCCCCTCTAGAAGCCTTTCGCTAAGACTGTTCTTGTGGAATTTGCAAAGAGATATTTGAAAGCCCTATGAGGGTAACGGTGAAAAAGAAAATATCTGAAGATAAAAGATGAAAAGAAGCTTTCAGAGAAACTGCTTTGTGTTCTGTTAATTCATCTCACAGAGTTACAGCTTTCCCCTCCAGAAACCTTTCGCTAAGATTGTTCTTGTGGAATTTGAAAAGTGATATTTGGAAGCCCATGGAGGGCTATGGTGAAAATGGAAATACCCAAAGATAAAAACTGAAAAGAGGCTTTCTGAGAAACTGCTTTGTGTTCTGTTAATTCATCTCACAGAGTTACAGCTTTCCCCTCCAGAAACTTTTCCCAAAGACTATTCTTGTGGAATTTGCAAAGTGATATTTGGAAGCCCGTAGAGGGCTATGGTGAAAAAGGAAATATCTTCCGTTCAAAACTGGAAAGAAGCTTTCTGAGAAACTGCTCTGTGTTCTGTTAATTCATCTCACAGAGTTACATCTTTCCCTTCAAGATACCTTTCGCTAAGGCTGTTCTTGTGGAATTGGCAAAGGGATATTTGGAAGCCCATAGAGGGCTATGGTGAAAAAGGAAATATCTTCCGTTCAAAACTGGAAAGAAGCTTTCTGAGAAACTGCTCTGTGTTCTGTTAATTCATCTCACAGAGTTACAGCTTTCCTCTCAAGAAGCCTTTCGCTAAGACTGTTCTTGTGGAATTGGCAAAGGGATATTTGGAAGCCCATAGAGGGCTATGGTGAAAAAGGAAATATCTTCCGTTCAAAACTGAAAACAAGCTTTCTGAGAAACTGCTCTGTGTTCTGTTAATTCATCTCACAGAGTTACAGCTTTCCTCTCAAGAAGCCTTTCGCTAAGACTGTTCTTGTGGAATTTGAAAAGTGATATTTGGAAGCCCATAGAGGGCTATGGTGAAAAAGGAAATATCCTAAGATAAAAACTGAAAAGAAGCTTTCTGAGAAACTGCTTTGTGTTCTTTTAATTCATCTCACAGAGTTACAGCTTTCCCCTCAAGAAGCCTTTCACTAAGACTGTTCTTGTGGAATTTGCAAAGTGATATTTGGAAGCCCATAGAAGGCTATGGTGAAAAAGGAAATATCTTCAGTTAAAAACTGGAAAGAAGCTTTCTGAGAAACTGCTTTGTGTTCTGTTAATTCATCTCACAGAGTTACAGCTTTCCCCTCAAGAAGCCTTTCGCTAAGACTGTTCTTGTGGAATTTGTAAAGTGATATTTGGAAGCCCATAGAGGGCTATGGTGAAAAAGGAAATATCCTAAGATAAAAACTGAAAGGAAGCTTTCTGAGAAACTGCTTTGTGTTCTGTTAATTCATCTCAAAGAGTTACAGCTTTCCACTCAAGAAGTCTTTCGCTAAGACTGTTGTTGTGGATGTTGCAAAGTGATATCTGGAATCCCATAGTGGGAAATAGTGAAAAAGGAAATATCTTCATTTAAAAACTGGAAAGAAGCTTTCTGAGAAACTGCTTAGTGTTCTGTTAATTCATCTCACAGAGTTACAGCTTTCCCCTCAAGAAGCCTTTCGCTAAGACTGTTCTTGTGGAATTTGCAAAGTGATATTTGGAAGCCCATAGAGGGCTATGGTGAAAAAGGAAATATCCGAAGATAAAAGCTGAATAGAAGCTTTCTGAGAAACTGCTTTGTGTTCTGTTAATTCATCTCACAGAGTTACAGCTTTCCCCTCAAGAAGCCTTTCGCTAAGACTGTTCTTGTGGAATTTGCAAAGTGATATTTGGAAGCCCATAGAGGGCTATGGTGAAAAAGGAAATATCCGAAAATAAAAGCTGAAAAGAAGCTTTCTGAGAAACTGCTTTGTGTTCTGTTAATTCATCTCACAGAGTTACAGCTTTCCCATCAAGAAGCCTTTCGCTAAGACTGTTCTTGTGGAATTTGTAAAGTGATATTTGGAAGCCCATAGAGGGCTATGGTGAAAAAGGAAATATCTTCAATGAAAAACTGGAAAGAAGCTTTCTGAGAAACTGCTCTGTGTTCTGTTAATTCATCTCACAGAGTTACATCTTTCCCTTCAAGAAGCCTTTCGCTAAGGCTGTTCTTGTGGAATTGGCAAAGGGATATTTGGAAGCCCATGGAGGACTATGGTGAAAAAGGAAATATCTTCCGTTCAAAACTGGAAAGAAGCTTTCTGAGAAACTGCTCTGTGTTCTGTTAATTCATCTCACAGAGTTACATCTTTCCCTTCAAGAAGCCTTTCGCTAAGGCTGTTCTTGTGGAATTTGAAAAGTGATATTTGGAAGCCCATAGAGGGCTATTGTGAAAAAGGAACTATCTTCTGTTAAAAACTGGCAGGAAGCTTTCTGAGAAACTGCTTTGTGTTCTGTTAATTCATCTCACAGAGTTATAGCTTTCCCATCAAGAAGACTTTCGTTAAGACTGTTCTTGTGGAATTTGCAAAGTGATATTTGGAAGCCCGTAGAGGGTTATGGTGAAAAAGGAAATATCCTAAGATAGAAACTGAAAAGAAGCTTTCTGAGAAACCGCTTTGTGTTCTGTTAATTCATCTCACAGAGTTACATCTTTCCCTTCAAGAAGCCTTTCGCTAAGGCTGTTCTTGTGGAATTGGCAAAGTGATATTTGGAAGCCCATAGAGGGCTATGGTGAAAAAGGAAATATCTTCAGTTCAAAACTGGAAAGAAGCTTTCTGAGAAACTGCTCTGTGTTCTGTTAATTCATCTCACAGAGTTACATCTTTCCCTTCAAGAAGCCTTTCGCTAAGGCTGTTCTTGTGGAATTGGCAAAGGGATATTTGGAAGCCCATAGAGGGCTATGGTGAAAAAGGAAATATCTTCCGTTCAAAACTGGAAAGAAGCTTTCAGAGAAACTGCTCTGTGTTCTGTTAATTCATCTCACAGAGTTACATCTTTCCCTTCAAGAAGCCTTTCGCTAAGGCTGTTCTTGTGGAATTGGCAAAGGGATATTTGGAAGCCCATAGACGGCTATGGTGAAAAAGGAAATATCTTCAGTTAAAAACTGGAAAGAAGCTTTCTGAGAAACTGCCGTGTGTTCTGTCAATACATCTCACCGAGTTACAGCTTTCCCCACAAGAAGCCTTTCGCTAAGACTGTTCTTGTTGGATTTGAAAAGTGATATTTGGAAGACCATGGAGAGATATGTTGTAAAAGGAAATATCCTAAGATAAAAACTGAAAAGAAGCTTTCTGGGAGACTGCTTTGTGTTCTGTAAATTCAACTCACAGATTTAGAGCTTTCCATTCAAGAATCCTTTCGCTATGGCTGTTGTTGTGGAATTTGCAAAGTGATATTTGGAAGCCCATAGAGGGCTATGGTGAAAAAGGAAATATCTTCCGTTAAAAACTGGAAAGAAGCTTTCTGAGAAACTGTTTTGTGTTCTGTTAACACATCTCACAGAGTTACAGCTTTCCCCTCAAGAAGCCATTCACTAAGACTGTGCTTGTGGAATTTGCAAAGTGATATTTGGAAGCCCATCGAGGGCTATGGTGAAAATGATAATATCCTAAGATAAAAAACGAAAAGAAGCTTTCTGAGAAACTACTTTGTGTTCTGTTGGTTCATCTCACAGAGTTACATCTTTCCCTTCAAGAAGCCTTTCGCTAAGGCTGTTCTTGTGGAATTGGCAAAGGGATATTTGGAAGCCCGTAGAGCGCTATGGTGAAAAAGGAAATAACTTCCGTTAAAAATTGGAGAGAAGATTTCTGAGAAACTGCGTTGTTTTCTGTTAATTCATCTCACAGAGTTACAGCTTTCCCCTCCAGAAGCCTTTCGCTAAGACTTTTCTTGTAGAATTTGTAAAGTGATATTTGGAAGCCCATAGACGGCTACAGTGAAAAAGGAAATATCCTAAGATAAAAACTAAAAAGAAGCTTTCTGAAAAACTGTTTGTGTCCTGTTAATTCAACTCACAGAGTTACAGCTTTCCCCTCAAAAAGCCTTTCGCTAAGTCTGTTGTTGTGCAATTTGCAAAGTGGTATTTGGAAGCCCATAGAGAGCTATGGTGTAAAAGGAAATATCTTCTGTTAAAAACTGGAAAGAAGCTTTCTGAGAAACTGCTTTGTGTTCTGTTAATTCATCTCACAGAGTTACAGCTTTCCCCTCAAGAAGCCTTTCGCTAAGACTGTTTTTGTGGAATTTGCAAAGTGATATTTGGAAGCCCATAGAGAGCTATGGTGAAAAAGGAAATATCTTCCGTTAAAAACTGGAAAGAAGATTTCTGAGAAACTGCTTTGTGTTCTGTTAATTCACCTCAGAGAGTTACAGCTTTCCCTCAAGAAGCCTTTCGCTAAGACTGTTCTTCTGGATTTCACAAAGTGATATTTAGAAGCCCATAGAGGGCTACGGTGAAAAAGGAAATATCCTAAGATAAAGACCGAAAAGAAGCTTTCTGAGAAACTGCTTTGTTTTCTGTTAATTCATCTCACGGAATACAGCTTTTCCGTCAAGAGGCCTTTCGCTAAGACTGTTCTTGTGGAATTTGAAAAGTGATATTTGGAAGCCCATAGAGAGCTATGGTGAAAAAGGAAATATCCTAAGATAAAAACTGAAAAGAAGCTTTCTGAGAAACTGCTTTGTGTTCTGTTAATTCATCTCACAGAGTTACAGCTTTCCCCTCAAGAAGCCTTTCACTAAGACTGTTCTTGTGGAATTTGAAAAGTGATATTTGGAAGCCCATAGAGGGCTATGGTGAAAAAGGAAATATCTTCAGTTAAAAACTGGAAAGAAGCTTTCTGAGAAACTGCTTTGTGTTCTGTTAATTCATCTCACAGAGTTACAGCTTTCTCCTCAAGAAGCCTTTCACTAAGACTGTTCTTGTGGAATTTGCAAAGTGATATTTGGAAGCCCATAGAGGGCTATGGTGAAAAAGGAAATATCCTAAGATAAAAACTGAAAAGAAGCTTTCTGAGAAACTGCTTTGTGTTCTGTTAATTCATCTCACAGAGTTACAGCTTTCTCCTCAAGAAGCCTTTCGTTAAGACTGTTCTTGTGGAATTTGCAAAGTGATATTTGGAAGCCCATAGAGGGCTATGGTGAAAAAGGAAATATCTTCAGTTAAAAACTGGAAAGAAGATTTCTGAGAAACTGCTTTGTGTTCTGTTAATTCATCTCACAGAGTTACAGCTTTCCCCTCAAGAAGACTTTCGCTAAGACTGTTCTTGTGGAATTTGCAAAGTGATATTTGGAAGCCCATAGAGGGCTACGGTGAAAAAGGAAATATCCTAAGATAAAAACTGAAAAGAAACTTTCTGAGAAACTGCTTTGTGTTCTGTTAATTCATCTCACAGAGTTACAGCTTTCCCCTCAAGAAGCCGTTCACTAAGACTGTTCTTGTGGAATTTGAAAAGTGATATTTGGAAGCCCATAGAGGGCTATGGTGAAAAAGGAAATATCTTCCGTTTAAAACTGGAAAGAAGATTTCTGAGAAACTGTTTTGTGTTCTGTTAATTCATCTCACAGAGTTACAGCTTTCCCCTCAAGAAGCCTTTTGCTAAGACTGTTCTTGTGGAATTTGCAAAGTGATATTTGGAAGCCCATAGAGGGCTATGGTGAAAAAGGAAATATCCTAAGATTAAAACTGAAAAGAAGCTTTCTGAGAAACTGCTTTGTGTTCTGTTAATTCTTCTCACAGAGTTACAGCTTTCCCCTCAAAAGACTTTCGCTAAGATTGTTCTTGTGGAATTTTCAAAGTGATATTTGGAAGCAAATAGTGGGCTATGGTGAAAAAGGAAATATCCTAAGATAAAAACTGAAAAGAAGTTTTCTGAGAAACTGTTTTGTGTTCTGTTAATTCATCTCACAGAGTGAGAACTTTCGTCTCACGAACCCTTTCCCTAAGACTGATCTTGTGGAATTTGAAAAGTGATATTTTGAAGCTCATAGAGGGCTATGGTGAAAAAGGAAATATCCTGAGATAAAAACTGGAAAGAAGGTTTCTGAGAAACTGCTTTGTGTTCTGTTAATTCATCTCAGAGTTACAGATTTCCCTTCAAGAAGCCTTTCGATAAGTCTGTACTTCTGGAATTTACAAAGTGGTATTTTGAAGCCTATAGATGTCTACGGTGAAAAAGTAAATATCTTAAGACAAAAACTGAAAAGAAGCTTTCTGAGAAACTGCTTTGTGTTCTGTTTATTTATCTCACAGAGTGACAGCTTTCCCCTCCAGAAGCCTTTCCCTAAGACTGTTCTTGTGGAATTTGCAAAGTGATATTTGGATGCCCATAGAAGGATATGGTGAAAAAGGGAATATCTTCCTTTAAAAACTGAAAAGAAGCTTTCTGGGAAAGTGCCTTGTGTTTTGTTAATTCATCTCAGAGTTACAGCTTTCCCCTCCAGAAGAATTTCGCTAAGACTGTTCTTGTGGAATTTGCAAACTGATATTTGGAAGCCCATACAGGGCTAGGTGAAAAAGGAAACATCCTAGGATAAAAACTGAAAAGAAGCTTTCTGAGAAACTGCTCTGTGTTCTGTTAATTCACCTCACAGAGTTACAGCTTTCCCCTCAATAATTCTTTCGCTAAGAATGTTCTTGCGGAATTTGCAAAGTGAGATTTGGAAGCGCATAGAGGGCTACGGTGAAAAAGGAAATATCGTAAGATAAAAACTGAAAGAAGCTTTCTGAGAAACTGCTCTGTGTTCTGTTAATTCATCTCACAGAGTTACATCTTTCCCTTCAAGAAGCCTTTCGCTGAGGCTGTTCTTGTGGAATTGGCAAAGGGATATTTGGAAGCCCATAGAGGGCTATGGTGAAAAAGGAAATATCTTCCGTTCAAAACTGGAAAGAAGCTTTCTGAGAAACTGCTCTGTGTTCTGTTAATTCATCTCACAGAGTTACATCTTTCCCTTCAAGAAGCCTTTCGCTAAGGCTGTTCTTGTGGAATTGGCAAAGGGATATTTGGAAGCCCATAGAGGTCTATGGTGAAAAAGGAAATATCTTCCGTTCAAAACTGAAAAGAAGCTTTCTGAGAAACTGCTCTGTGTTCTGTTAATTCATCTCACAGAGTTACATCTTTCCCTTCAAGAAGCCTTTCGCTAAGGCTGTTCTTGTGGAATTGGCAAAGGGATATTTGGAAGCCCATAGAGGGCTATGGTGAAAAAGGAAATATCTTCCGTTCAAAACTGAAAAGAAGCTTTCTGAGAAACTGCTCTGTGTTCTGTTAATTCATCTCACAGAGTTACATCTTTCCCTTCAAGAACCCTTTCACTAAGACTGTTGTTTTGGAATTTGCAAGGTGATATTTGGATGCCCATAGAGGCTATGTTGAAAAAGGAAATATCTTCAGTGAAAAACTGGAAAGAAGCTTTCTGAGAAACTGCTTTGTGTTCTGTTAATTCATCTCACAGAGTTACAGCTTTCCCCTCAAGAAGCCTTTCGCTAAGACTGTTCTTTTGGAATTTGAAAAGTGATATTTGGAAGCCCATAGGGGGCAATGGTGAAAAAGGAAATATCTTCAGTTAAAAACTGAAAAGAAGCTTTCTGAGAAACTGCTTTGTGTTCTGTTAATTCATCTCACAGAGTTACAGCTTTCCCCTCAAGAAGCCTTTCGCTAAGACTGTTCTTGTGGAATTTGAAAAGTGATATTTGGAAGCCCATAGAGGGCTATGGTGAAAAAGGAAATATCTTCAGTTAAAAACTGAAAAGAAGCTTTCTGAGAAACTGCTTTGTGTTCTGTTAATTCATCTCACAGAGTTACAGCTTTCCTCTCAAGAAGCCTTTCGCTAAGACTGTTCTTGTGGAATTTGCAAAGGGATATTTGGAAGCCCTTAGAAGGCTATGGTGAAAAAGGAAATATCTTCCGTTCAAAACTGGAAAGAAGCTTTCTGAGAAACTGCTCTGTGTTCTGTTAATTCATCTCAGAGAGTTACAGCTTTCCACTCAAGAAGCCTTTCGCTAAGAATGTCCTTGTGGAATTCGCAGTGATATTTGGAATCCCATAGAGGGCTGGGGTGAAAAAGGGAATATCCTAATTTATAAACTGAAAAGAAGCTCTCTGAGAAACTGCTTTGTGTTCTCTTAATTCATCTCACACAGTGACAGCTTTCCCCTCAAGAAGCCTTTCGTTAAGACTGTTCTTGTGGGATTGGCAAAGTGATATTGCAAGCCCATAGAGGGCTAGGGTGAAAAAGGAAATATCCTAAGATAAAAACTAAACAAGCTTTCTGAGAAACTGCTTTGTGTTCTGTTAATTCATGTAACAGAGTTACAGCTTTCCCCTCAGGAAGCCTTTCGCTAAGACTGTTCTTGTGGAATTTGCAAAGTGATATTTGGAAACCCATAGAGGGCTATGGTGAAAAAGGAAATATCTTCCGTTCAAAACTGGAAAGAAGCTTTCTGAGAAACTGCTTTGTGTTCTGTTAATTCATCTCACAGAGTTACAGCTTTCCCCTCAAGAAGCGTTTCACTAAGACTGTTCTTGTGGAATTTGCAAAGTGATATTCGGAAGCGCGTAGAGGGCTATGGTGAA
>JABBCR010000010.1:0-13847 GCA_014849445.1 Cercopithecus mona | reverse complement strand
CAAGAACAGCCTTAGCGAAAGGCTTCTTGAAGGGAAAGATGTAACTCTGTGAGATGAATTAACAGAACACAGAGCAGTTTCTCAGAAAGCTTCTTTCCAGTTTTGAACGGAAGATATTTCCTTTTTCACCATAGCCCTCTATGGGCTTCCAAATATCCCTTTGCCAATTCCACAAGAACAGCCTTAGCGACAGGCGTCTTGAAGGGAAAGATGTAACTCTGTGAGATGAATTAACAGAACACAGAGCAGTTTCTCAGAAAGCTTCTTTCCAGTTTTGAACGGAAGATATTTCCTTTTTCACCATAGCCCTCTATGGGCTTCCAAATATCCCTTTGCCAATTCCGGAAGAACAGCCTTAGCGAAAGGCTTCTTGAAGGGAAAGATGTAACTCTGTGAGATGAATTAACAGAACACAGAGCAGTTTCTCAGAAAGCTTCTTTCCAGTTTTGAACGGAAGATATTTCTTTTTCACCATAGCCCTCTATGGGCTTCCAAATATCCCTTTGCCAATTCCACAAGAACAGCCTTAGCGAAAGGCTTCTTGAAGGGAAAGATGTAACTCTGTGAGATGAATTAACAGAACACAGAGCAGTTTCAAAGAAAGCTTCTTTCCAGTTTTGAACGGAAGATATTTCCTTTTCACCATAGCCCTCTATGGGCTTCCAAATATCCCTTTGCCAATTCCACAAGAACAGCCTTAGCGAAAGGCTTCTTGAAGGGAAAGATGTAACTCTGAGATGAATTAACAGAACACAGAGCAGTTTCTCAGAAAGCTTCTTTCCAGTTTTGAACGGAAGATATTTCCTTTTTCACCATAGCCCTCTATGGGCTTCCAAATATCCCTTTTCTAATTCCACAAGAACAGCCTTAGCGAAAGGCTTCTTGAAGGGAAAGATGTAACTCTGTGAGATGAATTAACAGAACACAGAGCAGTTTCTCAGAAAGCTTCTTTCCAGTTTTGAACGGAAGATATTTCCTTTTTCACCATAGCCCTCTATGGGCTTCCAAATATCCCTTTGCCAATTCCACAAGAACAGCCTTAGCGAAAGGCTTCTTGAAGGGAAAGATGTAACTCTGTGAGATGAATTAACAGAACACAGAGCAGTTTCTCAGAAAGCTTCGTTCCAGTTTTGAACGGAAGATATTTCCTTTTTCACCATAGCCCTCTATGGGCTTCCAAATATCCCTTTGCCAATTCCACAAGAAGTGCCTTAGCGAAAGGCTTCTTGAAGGGAAAGATGTAACTCTGTGAGATGAATTAACAGAACACAGAGCAGTTTCTCAGAAAGCTTCTTTCCAGTTTTGAACGGAAGATATTTCCTTTTTCACCCTAGCCCTCTATGGGCTTCCAAATATCCCTTAGCCAATTCCACAAGAACAGCCTTAGCGAAAGGCTTCTTGAAGGGAAAGATGTAACTCTGTGAGATGAATTAACAGAACACAGAGCAGTTTCTCAGAAAGCTTCTTTCCAGTTTTGATCGGACGATATTTCCTTTTTCACCATAGCCCTCTATGGGCTTCCAAATATCCCTTTGCCAATTCCACAAGAACAGCCTTAGCGAAAGGCTTCTTGAAAGGAAAGATGTAACTCTGTGAGATGAATTAACAGAACACAGAGCAGTTTCTCAGAAAGCTTCTTTCCAGTTTTGAACGGAAGATATTTCCTTTTTCACCATAGCCCTCTATGGGCTTCCAAATATCACTTTGCCAATTCCACAAGAACAGCCTTAGCGAAACGCTTCTTGAAAGGAAAGATGTAACTCTGTGAGATGAATTAACAGAACACAGAGCAGTTTCTCAGAAAGCTTCTTTCCAGTTTTGAACGGAAGATATTTCCTTTTTCACCATAGCCCTCTATGGGCTTCCAAATATCCCTTGCCAATTCCACAAGAACAGCCTTAGCGAAAGGCTTCTTGAAGGGAAAGATGTAACTCTGTGAGATGAATTAACAGAACACAGAGCAGTTTCTCAGAAAGCTTCTTTCCAGTTTTGAACGGAAGATATTTCCTTTTTCACCATAGCCCTCTATGGGCTTCCAAATATCCCTTTGCCAATTCCACAAGAACAGCCTTAGCGAAAGGCTTCTTGAAGGAAAGATGTAACTCTCTGAGATGAATTAACAGAACACAGAGCAGTTTCTCAGAAAGCTTCTTTCCAGTTTTGAACGGAAGATATTTCCTTTTTCACCATAGCCCTCTATGGGCTTCCAAATATCCCTTTGCCAATTCCACAAGAACAGCCTTAGCGAAAGGCTTCTGGAAGGGAAAGATGTAACTCTGTGAGATGAATTAACAGAACACAGAGCAGTTTCTCAGAAAGCTTCTTTCCAGTTTTGAACGGAAGATATTTCCTTTTTCACCATAGCCCTCTATGGGCTTCCAAATATCACTTTGCCAATTCCACAAGAACAGCCTTAGCGAAAGGCTTCTTGAAGGGAAAGATGTAACTCTGTGAGATGAATTAACAGAACACAGAGCAGTTTCTCAGAAAGCTTCTTTCCAGTTTTGAACGGAAGATATTTCCTTTTTCACCATAGCCCTCTATGGGCTTCCAAATATCCTTTGCCAATTCCACAAGAACAGCCTTAGCGAAAGGCTTCTTGAAGGAAAGATGTAACTCTGTGAGATGAATTAACAGAACACAGAGCAGTTTCTCAGAAAGCTTCTTTCCAGTTTTGAACGGAAGATATTTCCTTTTTCACCATAGCCCTCTATGGGCTTCCAAATATCCCTTTGCTAATTCCACAAGAACAGCCTTAGCGAAAGGCTTCTTGAAGGGAAAGATGTAACTCTGTGAGATGAATTAACAGAACACAGAGCAGTTTCTCAGAAAGCTTCTTTCCAGTTTTGAACGGAAGATATTTCCTTTTTCACCATAGCCCTCTATGGGCTTCCAAATATCCCTTTGCCAATTCCACAAGAACAGCCTTAGCGAAAGGCTTCTTGAAGGGAAAGATGTAACTCTCTGAGATGAATTAACAGAACACAGAGCAGTTTCTCAGAAAGCTTCTTTCCAGTTTTGAACGGAAGATATTTCCTTTTTCACCATAGGCCTCTATGGGCTTCCAAATATCCCTTTGCCAATTCCACAAGAACAGCCTTAGCGAAAGGCTTCTTGAAGGGAAAGATGTAACTCTGTGAGATGAATTAACAGAACACAGAGCAGTTTCTCAGAAAGCTTTTTCCAGTTTTGAACGGAAGATATTTCCTTTTCACCATAGCCCTCTATGGGCTTCCAAATATCCCTTTGCCAATTCCACAAGAACAGCCTTAGCGAAAGGCTTCTTGAAGGGAAAGATGTAACTCTGTGAGATGAATTAACAGAACACAGAGCAGTTTCTCAGAAAGCTTCTTTCCAGTTTTGAACGGAAGATATTTCCTTTTCACCATAGCCCTCTATGGGCTTCCAAATATCCCTTTGCCAATTCCACAAGAACAGCCTTAGCGAAAGGCTTCTTGAAGGGAAAGATGTAACTCTCTGAGATGAATTAACAGAACACAGAGCAGTTTCTCAGAAAGCTTCTTTCCAGTTTTGAACGGAAGATATTTCCTTTTTCACCATAGCCCTCTATGGGCTTCCAAATATCCCTTTGCCAATTCCACAAGAACAGCCTTAGCGAAAGGCTTCTTGAAGGGAAAGATGTAACTCTGTGAGATGAATTAACAGAACACAGAGCAGTTTCTCAGAAAGCTTCTTTCCAGTTTTGAACGGAAGATATTTCCTTTTTCACCATAGCCCTCTATGGGCTTCCAAATATCACTTTGCCAATTCCACAAGAACAGCCTTAGCGAAAGGCTTCTTGAAAGGAAAGATGTAACTCTGTGAGATGAATTAACAGAACACAGAGCAGTTTCTCAGAAAGCTTCTTTCCAGTTTTGAACGGAAGATATTTCCTTTTTCACCATAGCCCTCTATGGGCTTCCAAATATCCCTTTGCCAATTCCACAAGAACAGCCTTAGCGAAAGGCTTCTTGAAGGAAAGATGTAACTCTGTGAGATGAATTAACAGAACACAGAGCAGTTTCTCAGAAAGCTTCTTTCCAGTTTTGAACGGAAGATATTTCCTTTTTCACCATAGCCCTCTATGGGCTTCCAAATATCCCTTTGCCAATTCCACAAGAACAGCCTTAGCGAAAGGCTTCTTGAAGGAAAGATGTAACTCTGTGAGATGAATTAACAGAACACAGAGCAGTTTCTCAGAAAGCTTCTTTCCAGTTTTGAACGGAAGATATTTCCTTTTTCACCATAGCCAACTATGGGCTTCCAAATATCCCTTTGCCAATTCCACAAGAACAGCCTTAGCGAAAGGCTTCTTGAAGGGAAAGATGTAACTCTGTGAGATGAATTAACAGAACACAGAGCAGTTTCAGAAAGCTTCTTTCCAGTTTTGAACGGAAGATATTTCCTTTTTCACCATAGCCCTCTATGGGCTTCCAAATATCCCTTTGCCAATTCCACAAGAACAGCCTTAGCGAAAGGCTTCTTGAAGGGAAAGATGTAACCCTGTGAGATGAATTAACAGAACACAGAGCAGTTTCTCAGAAAGCTTCTTTCCAGTTTTGAACGGAAGATATTTCCTTTTTCACCATAGCCCTCTATGGGCTTCCAAATATCCCTTTGCCAATTCCACAAGAACAGCCTTAGCGAAAGGCTTCTTGAAGGGAAAGATGTAACTCTGTGAGATGAATTAACAGAACACAGAGCAGTTTCTCAGAAAGCTTTTTCCAGTTTTGAACGGAAGATATTTCCTTTTTCACCATAGCCCTCTATGGGCTTCCAAATATCCCTTTGCCAATTCCACAAGAACAGCCTTAGCGAAAGGCTTCTTGAAGGGAAAGATGTAACTCTGTGAGATGAATTAACAGAACACAGAGCAGTTTCTCAGAAAGCTTTTTACCAGTTTTGAACGGAAGATATTTCCTTTTTCACCATAGCCCTCTATGGGCTTCCAAATATCCCTTTGCCAATTCCACAAGAACAGCCTTAGCGAAAGGCTTCTTGAAGGGAAAGATGTAACTCTGTGAGATGAATTAACAGAACACAGAGCAGTTTCTCAGAAAGCTTCTTTCCAGTTTTGAACGGAAGATATTTCCTTTTCACCATAGCCCTCTATGGGCTTCCAAATATCCCTTTGCTAATTCCACAAGAACAGCCTTAGCGAAAGGCTTCTTGAAGGGAAAGATGTAACTCTGTGAGATGAATTAACAGAACACAGAGCAGTTTCTCAGAAAGCTTCTTTCCAGTTTTGAACGGAAGATATTTCCTTTTTCACCATAGCCTCTATGGGCTTCCAAATATCCCTTTGCCAATTCCACAAGAACAGCCTTAGCGAAAGGCTTCTTGAAGGGAAAGATGTAACTCTGTGAGATGAATTAACAGAACACAGAGCAGTTTCTCAGAAAGCTTCTTTCCAGTTTTGAACGGAAGATATTTCCTTTTTCACCATAGCCCTCTAAGGGCTTCCAAATATCCCTTTGCCAATTCCACAAGAACAGCCTTAGCGAAAGGCTTCTTGAAGGGAAAGATGTAACTCTGTGAGATGAATTAACAGAACACAGAGCAGTTTCTCAGAAAGCTTCTTTCCAGTTTTGAACGGAAGATATTTCCTTTTTCACCATAGCCCTCTAAGGGCTTCCAAATATCCCTTTGCCAATTCCACAAGAACAGCCTTAGCGAAAGGCTTCTTGAAGGGAAAGATGTAACTCTGTGAGATGAATTAACAGAACACAGAGCAGTTTCTCAGAAAGCTTTTTCCAGTTTTGAACGGAAGATATTTCCTTTTTCACCATAGCCCTCTATGGGCTTCCAAATATCACTTTGCCAATTCCACAAGAACAGCCTTAGCGAAAGGCTTCTTGAAGGAAAGATGTAACTCTGTGAGATGAATTAACAGAACACAGAGCAGTTTCTCAGAAAGCTTCTTTCCAGTTTTGAACGAAGATATTTCCTTTTTCACCATAGCCCTCTATGGGCTTCCAAATATCCCTTTGCCAATTCCACAAGAACAGCCTTAGCGAAAGGCTTCTTGAAGGGAAAGATGTAACTCTGTGAGATGAATTAACAGAACACAGAGCAGTTTCTCAGAAAGCTTCTTTCCAGTTTTGAACGGAAGATATTTCCTTTTTCACCATAGCCCTCTATGGGCTTCCAAATATCCCTTTGCCAATTCCACAAGAACAGCCTTAGCGAAAGGCTTTTGAAGGGAAAGATGTAACTCTGTGAGATGAATTAACAGAACACAGAGCAGTTTCTCAGAAAGCTTCTTTCCAGTTTTGAACGGAAGATATTTCCTTTTCACCATAGCCCTCTATGGGCTTCCAAATATCCCCTTGCCAATTCCACAAGAACAGCCTTAGCGAAAGGCTTCTTGAAGGGAAAGATGTAACTCTGTGAGATGAATTAACAGAACACAGAGCAGTTTCTCAGAAAGCTTCTTTCCAGTTTTGAACGGAAGATATTTCCTTTTTCACCATAGCCCTCTATGGGCTTCCAAATATCCCTTTGCCAATTCCACAAGAACAGCCTTAGCGAAAGGCTTCTTGAAGGAAAGATGTAACTCTGTGAGATGAATTAACAGAACACAGAGCAGTTTCTCAGAAAGCTTCTTTCCAGTTTTGAACGGAAGATATTTCCTTTTTCACCATAGCCCTCTATGGGCTTCCAAATATCCCATTGCCAATTCCACAAGAACAGCCTTAGCGAAAGGCTTCTTGAAGGGAAAGATGTAACTCTGTGAGATGAATTAACAGAACACAGAGCAGTTTCTCAGAAAGCTTCTTTCCAGTTTTGAACGGAAGATATTTCCTTTTTCACCATAGCCCTCTATGGGCTTCCAAATATCCCTTGCCAATTCCACAAGAACAGCCTTAGCGAAAGGCTTCTTGAAGGGAAAGATGTAACTCTGTGAGATGAATTAACAGAACACAGAGCAGTTTCTCAGAAAGCTTCTTTCCAGTTTTGAACGGAAGATATTTACTTTTTCACCATAGCCCTCTATGGGCTTCCAAATATCCCTTTGCCAATTCCACAAGAACAGCCTTAGCGAAAGGCTTCTTGAAGGGAAAGATGTAACTCTGTGAGATGAATTAACAGAACACAGAGCAGTTTCTCAGAAAGCTTCTTTCCAGTTTTGAACGGAAGATATTTCCTTTTTCACCATAGCCCTCTAAGGGCTTCCAAATATCCCTTTGCCAATTCCACAAGAACAGCCTTAGCGAAAGGCTTCTTGAAGGGAAAGATGTAACTCTGTGAGATGAATTAACAGAACACAGAGCAGTTTCTCAGAAAGCTTCTTTCCAGTTTTGAACGGAAGATATTTCCTTTTTCACCATAGCCCTCTATGGGCTTCCAAATATCCCTTGCCAATTCCACAAGAACAGCCTTAGCGAAAGGCTTCTTGAAGGGAAAGATGTAACTCTGTGAGATGAATTAACAGAACACAGAGCAGTTTCTCAGAAAGCTTCTTTCCAGTTTTGAACGGAAGATATTTCCTTTTTCACCATAGCCCTCTATGGGCTTCCAAATATCCATTTGCCAATTCCACAAGAACAGCCTTAGCGAAAGGCTTCTTGAAGGGAAAGATGTAACTCTGTGAGATGAATTAACAGAACACAGAGCAGTTTCTCAGAAAGCTTCTTTCCAGTTTTGAACGGAAGATATTTCCTTTTTCACCATAGCCCTCTATGGGCTTCCAAATATCCCTTTGCCAATTCCACAAGAACAGCCTTAGCGAAAGGCTTCTGAAGGGAAAGATGTAACTCTGTGAGATGAATTAACAGAACACAGAGCAGTTTCTCAGAAAGCTTCTTCCAGTTTTGAACGGAAGATATTTCCTTTTTCACCATAGCCCTCTATGGGCTTCCAAATATCCCTTTGCTAATTCCACAAGAACAGCCTTAGCGAAAGGCTTCTTGAAGGGAAAGATGTAACTCTGTGAGATGAATTAACAGAACACAGAGCAGTTTCTCAGAAAGCTTCTTTCCAGTTTTGAACGGAAGATATTTCCTTTTTCACCATAGCCCTCTAAGGGCTTCCAAATATCCCTTTGCCAATTCCACAAGAACAGCCTTAGCGAAAGGCTTCTTGAAGGGAAAGATGTAACTCTGTGAGATGAATTAACAGAACACAGAGCAGTTTCTCAGAAAGCTTCTTTCCAGTTTTGAACGGAAGATATTTCCTTTTCACCATAGCCCTCTAAGGGCTTCCAAATATCCCTTTGCCAATTCCACAAGAACAGCCTTAGCGAAAGGCTTCTTGAAGGGAAAGATGTAACTCTGTGAGATGAATTAACAGAACACAGAGCAGTTTCTCAGAAAGCTTCTTTCCAGTTTTGAACGGAAGATATTTCCTTTTTCACCATAGCCCTCTAAGGGCTTCCAAATATCCCTTTGGCAATTCCACAAGAACAGCCTTAGCGAAAGGCTTCTTGAAGGGAAAGATGTAACTCTGTGAGATGAATTAACAGAACACAGAGCAGTTTCTCAGAAAGCTTCTTTCCAGTTTTGAACGGAAGATATTTCCTTTTTCACCATAGCCCTCTATGGGCTTCCAAATATCCCTTTGCCAATTCCACAAGAACCGCCTTAGCGAAAGGCTTCTTGAAGGGAAAGATGTAACTCTGTGAGATGAATTAACAGAACACAGAGCAGTTTCTCAGAAAGCTTCTTTCCAGTTTTGAACGGAAGATATTTCCTTTTTCACCATAGCCCTCTAAGGGCTTCCAAATATCCCTTTGCCAATTCCACAAGAACAGCCTTAGCGAAAGGCTTCTTGAAGGGAAAGATGTAACTGTGAGATGAATTAACAGAACACAGAGCAGTTTCTCAGAAAGCTTCTTTCCAGTTTTGAACGGAAGATATTTCCTTTTTCACCATAGCCCTCTATGGGCTTCCAAATATCCCTTTGCTAATTCCACAAGAACAGCCTTAGCGAAAGGCTTCTTGAAGGGAAAGATGTAACTCTGTGAGATGAATTAACAGAACACAGAGCAGTTTCTCAGAAAGCTTCTTTCCAGTTTTGAACGGAAGATATTTCCTTTTTCACCATAGCCCTCTATGGGCTTCCAAATATCCCTTTGCCAATTCCACAAGAACAGCCTTAGCGAAACGCTTCTTAAAAGGAAAGATGTAACTGTGAGATGAATTAACAGAACATAGAGCAGTTTCTCAGAAAGCTTCTTTCCAGTTTTGAACGGAAGATATTTCCTTTTTCACCATAGCCCTCTATGGGCTTCCAAATATCCTTTGCCAATTCCACAAGAACAGCCTTAGCGAAAGGCTTCTTGAAGGGAAAGATGTAACTCTGTGAGATGAATTAACAGAACACAGAGCAGTTTCTCAGAAAGCTTCTTTCCAGTTTTGAACGGAAGATATTTCCTTTTTCACCATAGCCCTCTATGGGCTTCCAAATATCCCTTTGCCAATTCCACAAGAACAGCCTTAGCGAAAGGCTTCTTGAAGGGAAAGATGTAACCCTGTGAGATGAATTAACAGAACACAGAGCAGTTTCTCAGAAAGCTTCTTTCCAGTTTTGAACGGAAGATATTTCCTTTTTCACCATAGCCCTCTATGGGCTTCCAAATATCCCTTTGCCAATTCCACAAGAACAGCCTTAGGAAAGGCTTCTTGAAGGGAAAGATGTAACTCTGTGAGATGAATTAACAGAACACAGAGCAGTTTCTCAGAAAGCTTCTTTCCAGTTTTGAACGGAAGATATTTCCTTTTTCACCATAGCCTCTATGGGCTTCCAAATATCCCTTTGCCAATTCCACAAGAACAGCCTTAGCGAAAGGCTTCTTGAAGGGAAAGATGTAACTCTGTGAGATGAATTAACAGAACACAGAGCAGTTTCTCAGAAAGCTTCTTTCCAGTTTTGAACGGAAGATATTTCCTTTTTCACCATAGCCCTCTATGGGCTTCCAAATATCCCTTTGCCAATTCCACAAGAACAGCCTTAGCGAACGGCTTCTTGAAGGGAAAGATGTAACTCTGTGAGATGAATTAACAGAACACAGAGCAGTTTCTCAGAAAGCTTCTTTCCAGTTTTGAACGGAAGATATTTCCTTTTTCACCATAGCCCTCTATGGGCTTCCAAATATCCCTTTGCCAATTCCACAAGAACAGCCTTAGCGAAAGGCTTCTTGAAGGGAAAGATGTAACTCTCTGAGATGAATTAACAGAACACAGAGCAGTTTCTCAGAAAGCTTCTTTCCAGTTTTGAACGGAAGATATTTCCTTTTTCACCATAGCCCTCTATGGGCTTCCAAATATCCCTTTGCCAATTTCACAAGAACAGCCTTAGCGAAAGGCTTCTTGAAGGGAAAGATGTAACTCTGTGAGATGAATTAACAGAACACAGAGCAGTTTCTCAGAAAGCTTCTTTCCAGTTTTGAACGGAAGATATTTCTTTTTCACCATAGCCCTCTATGGGCTTCCAAATATCCCTTTGCCAATTCCACAAGAACAGCCTTAGCGAAAGGCTTCTTGAAGGAAAGATGTAACTCTGTGAGATGAATTAACAGAACACAGAGCAGTTTCTCAGAAAGCTTCTTTCCAGTTTTGAACGGAAGATATTTCTTTTTCACCATAGCCCTCTATGGGCTTCCAAATATCCCTTTGCCAATTCCACAAGAACAGCCTTAGCGAAAGGCTTCTTGAAGGGAAAGATGTAACTCTGTGAGATGAATTAACAGAACACAGAGCAGTTTCTCAGAAAGCTTCTTTCCAGTTTTGAACGGAAGATATTTCCTTTATCACCATAGCCCTATGGGCTTCCAAATATCCCTTTGCCAATTCCACAAGAACAGCCTTAGCGAAAGGCTTCTTGAAGGGAAAGATGTAACTCTGTGAGATGAATTAACAGAACACAGAGCAGTTTCTCAGAAAGCTTCTTTCCAGTTTTGAACGGAAGATATTTCCTTTTTCACCATAGCCCTCTATGGGCTTCCAAATATCCCATTGCCAATTCCACAAGAACAGCCTTAGCGAAAGGCTTCTTGAAGGGAAAGATGTAACTCTGTGAGATGAATTAACAGAACACAGAGCAGTTTCTCAGAAAGCTTCTTTCCAGTTTTGAACGGAAGATATTTCCTTTTTCACCATAGCCCTCTATGGGCTTCCAAATATCCCTTTGCCAATTCCACAAGAACAGCCTTAGCGAAAGGCTTCTTGAAGGGAAAGATGTAACTCTGTGAGATGAATTAACAGAACACAGAGCAGTTTCTCAGAAAGCTTCTTTCCAGTTTTGAACGGAAGATATTTCCTTTTTCACCATAGCCCTCTATGGGCTTCCAAATATCCCTTTGCCAATTCCACAAGAACAGCCTTAGCGAAAGGCTTCTTGAAGGGAAAGATGTAACTCTCTGAGATGAATTAACAGAACACAGAGCAGTTTCTCAGAAAGCTTCTTTCCAGTTTTGAACGGAAGATATTTCCTTTTTCACCATAGCCCTCTATGGGCTTCCAAATATCCTTTTGCCAATTCCAGAAGAACAGCCTTAGCGAAAGGCTTCTTGAAGGGAAAGATGTAACTCTGTGAGATGAATTAACAGAACACAGAGCAGTTTCTCAGAAAGCTTCTTTCCAGTTTTGAACGGAAGATATTTATTTTTTCACCATAGCCCTCTATGGGCTTCCAAATATCCCTTTGCCAATTCCACAAGAACAGCCTTAGCGAAAGGCTTCTTGAAGGGAAAGATGTAACTCTGTGAGATGAATTAACAGAACACAGAGCAGTTTCTCAGAAAGCTTCTTTCCAGTTTTGAACGGAAGATATTTCTTTTTCACCATAGCCCTCTATGGGCTTCCAAATATCCCTTTGCCAATTCCACAAGAACAGCCTTAGCGAAAGGCTTCTTGAAGGGAAAGATGTAACTCTGTGAGATGAATTAACAGAACACAGAGCAGTTTCAGAAAGCTTCTTTCCAGTTTTGAACGGAAGATATTTCCTTTTTCACCATAGCCCTCTATGGGCTTCCAAATATCCCTTTGCCAATTCCACAAGAACAGCCTTAGCGAAAGGCTTCTTGAAGGGAAAGATGTAACTCTGTGAGATGAATTAACAGAACACAGAGCAGTTTCTCAGAAAGCTTCTTTCCAGTTTTGAACGGAAGATATTTCCTTTTTCACCATAGCCCTCTAAGGGCTTCCAAATATCCCTTTGCCAATTCCACAAGAACAGCCTTAGCGAAAGGCTTCTTGAAGGGAAAGATGTAACTCTGTGAGATGAATTAACAGAACACAGAGCAGTTTCTCAGAAAGCTTCTTTCCAGTTTTGAACGGAAGATATTTCCTTTTCACCATAGCCCTCTAAGGGCTTCCAAATATCCCTTTGCCAATTCCACAAGAACAGCCTTAGCGAAAGGCTTCTTGAAGGGAAAGATGTAACTCTGTGAGATGAATTAACAGAACACAGAGCAGTTTCTCAGAAAGCTTCTTTCCAGTTTTGAACGGAAGATATTTCCTTTTTCACCATAGCCCTCTATGGGCTTCCAAATATCCTTTGCCAATTCCACAAGAACAGCCTTAGCGAAAGGCTTGAAGGGAAAGATGTAACTCTGTGAGATGAATTAACAGAACACAGAGCAGTTTCTCAGAAAGCTTCTTTCCAGTTTTGAACGGAAGATATTTCCTTTTTCACCATAGCCCTCTATGGGCTTCCAAATATCACTTTGCCAATTCCACAAGAACAGCCTTAGCGAAAGGCTTCTTGAAGGGAAAGATGTAACTCTGTGAGATGAATTAACAGAACACAGAGCAGTTTCTCAGAAAGCTTCTTTCCAGTTTTGAACGGAAGATATTTCCTTTTTCACCATAGCCCTCTATGGGCTTCCAAATATCCTTTGCCAATTCCACAAGAACAGCCTTAGCGAAAGGCTTCTTGAAGGGAAAGATGTAACTCTGTGAGATGAATTAACAGAACACAGAGCAGTTTCTCAGAAAGCTTCTTTCCAGTTTTGAACGGAAGATATTTCCTTTTTCACCATAGCCCTCTATGGGCTTCCAAATATCCCTTGCCAATTCCACAAGAACAGCCTTAGCGAAAGGCTTCTTGAAGGGAAAGATGTAACTCTGTGAGATGAATTAACAGAACACAGAGCAGTTTCTCAGAAAGCTTCTTTCCAGTTTTGAACGGAAGATATTTCCTTTTTCACCATAGCCCTCTATGGGCTTCCAAATATCCCTTTGCCAATTCCACAAGAACAGCCTTAGCGAAAGGCTTCTTGAAGGGAAAGATGTAACTCTGTGAGATGAATTAACAGAACACAGAGCAGTTTCTCAGAAAGCTTCTTTCCAGTTTTGAACGGAAGATATTTCCTTTTTCACCATAGCCCTCTATGGGCTTCCAAATATCCCTTGCCAATTCCACAAGAACAGCCTTAGCGAAAGGCTTCTTGAAGGGAAAGATGTAACTCTGTGAGATGAATTAACAGAACACAGAGCAGTTTCTCAGAAAGCTTCTTTCCAGTTTTGAACGGAAGATATTTCCTTTTTCACCATAGCCCTCTATGGGCTTCCAAATATCCCTTTGCCAATTCCACAAGAACAGCCTTAGCGAAAGGCTTCTGAAGGGAAAGATGTAACCCTGTGAGATGAATTAACAGAACACAGAGCAGTTTCTCAGAAAGCTTCTTTCCAGTTTTGAACGGAAGATATTTCCTTTTTCACCATAGCCCTCTATGGGCTTCCAAATATCCCTTTGCCAATTCCACAAGAACAGCCTTAGCGAAAGGCTTCTTGAAGGGAAAGATGTAACCCTGTGAGATGAATTAACAGAACACAGAGCAGTTTCTCAGAAAGCTTTTTCCAGTTTTGAACGGAAGATATTTCCTTTTTCACCATAGCCCTCTA
>JABBCR010001851.1:0-16130 GCA_014849445.1 Cercopithecus mona | reverse complement strand
TTTTTCACCATAGCCCTCTATGGGCTTCCAAATATCCCTTTGCCAATTCCACAAGAACAGCCTTAGCGAAAGGCTTCTTGAAGGGAAAGATGTAACTCTGTGAGATGAATTAACAGAACTCAGAGCAGTTTCTCAGAAAGCTTCTTTCCAGTTTTGAACGGAAGATATTTCCTTTTTCACCATAGCCCTCTATGGGCTTACTAGTACCATCGACACTTTTGTAGGAAAAACAGAGGAAATAAGGATGACAAATAGTCTCACATCATGTTCGGTCAGCGTTTACTGCCAAATACATGTTGCCAACTCATGGGAACATTTTGGGTTTTCAGACTTCAGAATTTTGGAATTGTGGCTAAAGGCACCTGTAATAGAAATCCCAGAAGAAAGGCACAGGGCAGATAAAATAGAAGCAATAGCCTGTGGCAGGAGGATTGCTTGAGGACAGGAGTTCAAGATCCTCTACTAAAAACAAAAATATAACTGGGTGTGGAAGCACGTGCCTGTAGTACCAGTTACTAGGGAAGCTGAGACAGGAGGAGCCCTTCAACTCATGAGTTTGAGGCTGCAGTGAGCTAGGATCGTGCCACTGCACTCCAGCCTAGGCAACAGAGCAAAACTCTGTCTCTCTAAAATTAATTAATTAATTAAAGTAAAGTAAAATAAAAATAGCAATTAAAAAGTCAAGCAGGTGAAAACATTCAAGTGAATATAGTAAACTTTGAAGCTCAAAAGGTCACAGGGTGTTGGGCCGAATTAATTTAAACAAAGTCTAGATGCAGTCTGATCACATTTTAAATTTGAAAAATAAGAAAAAACACTGTATGAATTTGGAAAATTCTAATGAACAATTTACTGTATCAATTTAATGTCTCCATACTAAACTTTGTACCCTATACACAGTAAATATCATTTTCTCCAGACATATAATCCATATTTATAGAAACTGATTATATACTAGGCCAAAAGGAAGATCTCAATTCTGAAAAGTAACTTGACCAAGGCAGCCCACCTGGGTGGGAAGGGAGGTGGGATCTTAATCCAGGACTCCACCTCTTTGCTTTTCCCAATAATCTAGCATTCTCCAAGAACAAGTGAGTAGTAATTCATTTCCAAGTACTGATCACAGAGACAAAGTATTATTTGTCTATGTGGTGATAAATTTGGTGATGAAGACCAACGGGCCAAATGCCTAGAACAATGTAAATATTCAGTAAGTGTTAGTTGAATGAATGAATGAGCAAATGAACACATGAAACAAAAGAGACTCAGCATGGAATTTTGTATTTCATACAGGATATACTCAAAGTGCCACTTTTTCTAGAATGTAAGACAAGGTTGGAGAAGGCAGCCTTGTCTTTATAAATAAGTGATGTAGCCAAGCAGCCATTAGATACCATTAGAGGAAGCATTAAAACAAGGATGTCCACAGACCAAATAGCAGTAAAACTTCCCTGGGGTGGTAGGGATCATTAATGTTCTTCACGGTCAAAACTGACCAGCCCCAGAGTAATGCACATTTAATTCAACTTCTAATGCAGGAAAATCAATTGCATTGCACCAAAGACAGTTTATTACATGTAATCTGAAGTTTAATACATAAATAAATAAGCAATATACACACAACATGGCACTTAAGAGTTCAATTTGGGGGCCTATTTCCTCCCAGAAATCAAAATATTTATACTGTCCTAAAATATTTCACATTATGAAATAAAGTTTGTCTGTTTTTTGTTTTTTAATCCAGGCTGCAATTGTTTCAAACTTTTTTTCCCTTTGACTTTTATTTTAAGTTCAGGGGTACATGTGCAGGATGTGAAAGTCTGTTACATGGGTAAATGTGTGCCATGGGAAACTTTTAAAATAATAATTATGAGGGCTTTTATTTTAACAATACTTTACAGTTCACAAGTTGTTTTCAGATATCTTACCCTATTTTGATCTTCCTCCTCACATGCTTGTGAATTAGATAGGACAAGTAAACCCACTTAGCAGATGAGGAAACTGAGCGATGAGAAGAACCCAACTACAAGAACGAGGAGTGCCTAACACTCACCCAGTCTAGGATGTTATCAGTCCCAAAAGTACTTCATTCTTTTTGGAGCTGGTGGGGGTGGGGAGATGGAAGCAGGAAGAACCCAAATTGTGTCTACCACTGGAATTCAGATATGCCTCAATTTGTTAAAGTAGGCTCACTAGAAGGCTTTATGTTTTCTGCTAGTTTGTTCTGTAGGTTTTTAGAGATCTCTCAGGTGGAGAGGGTTGAATTCATCATACCTCTCAATTCATGGTATGTTATCATCACCAAGGAACTGCTCTTGTTTTATTCAATTACGTACTTTCCTTTTATACACCATCCATATATTTTTTTTTTTTGACAAGGTCTCACTCTGTTGCCCAGACTGGAGTGCAGTGGCGCAATCATAGCTTATTATAGCCTTGACTTCCTGGGCTCAATCAATCTGCCAGCCTCAGCCTCCTGAGTAGCTGGGACTACAGGTGTGTGCCACCACACCCAGCTAATTTTTTTGTATTTTTTGTGGAGATGGGCTTTCACCACATTGCCCAGGCTAGCCTTGAATTCCTGGCTCAAACGATCTGCCCACCTAGGCTTCCTAAAGTGTTAGGATTACAGGTGTGAGCCACACAACCCAGCCCACACTCTATTTATATAGAGTGTGTGGCAAAATAGGCAAAGCTAGTTGCCTAGTTTCCAAGATGGGGGTGCAGATAATACTTTAGCTTTTTTTAAAAATCTGGATCATGTTTATATAGAGTTATTCATTTTGCAAAAATCTATTGTGCTGTATACTTAATAATTAGTGTAACTTTCTGTAAGTATATACTTCATTAAAAATTTTACTTGAAAAAGGCCTGTTGGGATTTTGAATCGTCTTGCATAAATTTATAGATGAATTTGGGAGCGAATTGATATCTTAGAATTGTTAAGGTCATCTTATCCCTGAACATGTTGCTAACATTTTAAGAGAGATACTTGTCATGAGGGATATTGGTCTGTAACTTTTTGGTTTGGGGTTGTTTCTTTCTTTTCTTTTTCCTTGCAAAGTCTTCCTCTGGATTTAGTAACAGTATAATGTTGGCCTCACAGAATGAGTTGGGGAGTGTTAACTCCTCTTCAATTTTCTGAAAGAGTTTGTGCAGAATTGGTATTATTTATTCCTTAAATGTGATAGAATTCACCAGAGAAGCTACCTGGGCTTGAAGTTTTCTCTGTGGGAAGGATTTTTAACTTCAGATTCTATTTCTTTAATAGATACAAGACTACACAGATTATCTATTTCTTTTTTTTTCTTTTTTTTTTGAGACGGAGTTTTGCTCTGCCTCCCAGTCTGGACTGCAGTGGTGCGATCTCTGCTCACCGCAACCTCCACCTCCCAGGTTCAGCCTCAGGCTCCCCACAGCCAGCTAATTTTTGTACATCGTGTTGCCCAGGCTGGCCTCAAACTCCGGCCACTTTTCTTTATAAATAATTACAATGGTTTTTATTTTAACAATACTTTACAGTTCACAAGTTGTTTTCAGATATCTTACCCTATTTTGATCTTCCTCCTCACATGCTTGTGAATTAGATAGGACAAGTAAACCCACTTAGCAGATGAGGAAACTGAGCGATGAGAAGAGCCCAACTACAAGAACGAGGAGTGCCTAACACTCACCCAGTCTAGGATGTTATTAGTCCCAAAAGTACTTCATTCTTTTTGGAGCTGGTGGAGGTGGGGAGATGGAAGCAGGAAGAACCCAAATTGTGTCTACCACTGGAATTCAGATATGCCTCAACTTGATAAAGTAGGCTCACTAGAAGGCTTTATGTTTTCTGCTAGTTTGTTCTGTAGGTTTTTAGAGATCTCTCAGGTGGAGAGGGTTGAATTCATCATACCTCTCAATTCATGGTATGTTATCATCACCAAGGAACTGCTCTTGTTTTATTCAATTACGTGCTTTCCTTTTATACACCATCCATATATATATATTTTTTTGACAAGATCTCACTCTGTTGCCCAGACTGGAGTGCAGTGGCGCAATCATAGCTCACTATAGCCTTGACTTCCTGGGCTCAATCGATCTGCCTGCCTCAGCCTCCTGAGTAGCTGGGACTATAGGTGTGTGCCACCACACCCAGCTAATTTTTTTGTATTTTTTGTGGAGATGGGCTTTCACCACATTGCCCGGGCTAGCCTTGAATTCCTGACTCAAACGATCTGCCCACCTAGGCTTCCTAAAGTGTTAGGATTACAGGTGTGAGCCACAAAACCCAGCCCACACTCTATTTATATAGAGTGTGTGGCAAAATAGGCAAAGCTAGTTGCCTAGTTTCCAAGATGGGGGTGCAGATAATACTTTAGCTTTTTTTAAAAAATCTGGATCATGTTTATATAGAGTTATTCATTTTGCAAAAATCTATTGTGCTGTATACTTAATAATTAGTGTAGCTTTCTGTAAGTATATACTTCATTAAAAATTTTACTTGAAAAAGGCCTGTTGGGATTTTGAATCGTCTTGCATAAATTTATAGATGAATTTGGGAGCGAATTGATATCTTAGAATTGTTAAGGTCATCTTATCCCTGAACATGTTGCTAACATTTTAAGAGAGATACTTGTCATGAGGGATATTGGTCTGTAACTTTTTGGTTTGGGGTTGTTTCTTTTTCTTTTCTTTTTCCTTGCAAAGTCTTCCTCTGGATTAGTATCAGTGTAATGTTGGCCTCACAGAACGAGTTGGGGGGTATTAACTCCTCTTCAATTTTCTGAAAGAGTTTGTGTAGAATTGGCATTATTTATTCCTTAAATGTGATAGAATTCACCAGAGAAGTTACCTGAGCCTGAATTTTTCTCTGGAAGGATTTTTAACTTCAGATTATATTTCTTTAATAGATACAAGACTACACAGATTATCTATTTCTTTTTTTTTTTTTTGAGACGGAGTTTTGCTCTGCCTCCCAGTCTGGACTGCAGTGGTGCGATCTCTGCTCACCGCAACCTCCACCTCCCAGGTTCAAGTGATTCTCCTGCCTCAGCCTCCTGAGTAGCTGGGACTATAGGTGTGTGCCACCACACCCAGCTAATTTTTTTGTATTTTTTGTGGAGATGGGCTTTCACCACATTGCCCGGGCTAGCCTTGAATTCCTGACTCAAACGATCTGCCCACCTAGGCTTCCTAAAGTGTTAGGATTACAGGTGTGAGCCACAAAACCCAGCCCACACTCTATTTATATAGAGTGTGTGGCAAAATAGGCAAAGCTAGTTGCCTAGTTTCCAAGATGGGGGTGCAGATAATACTTTAGCTTTTTTTAAAAAATCTGGATCATGTTTATATAGAGTTATTCATTTTGCAAAAATCTATTGTGCTGTATACTTAATAATTAGTGTAGCTTTCTGTAAGTATATACTTCATTAAAAATTTTACTTGAAAAAGGCCTGTTGGGATTTTGAATCGTCTTGCATAAATTTATAGATGAATTTGGGAGCGAATTGATATCTTAGAATTGTTAAGGTCATCTTATCCCTGAACATGTTGCTAACATTTTAAAAGAGATACTTGTCATGAGGGATATTGGTCTGTAACTTTTTGGTTTGGGGTTGTTTCTTTCTTTTCTTTTTCCTTGCAAAGTCTTCCTCTGGATTTAGTAACAGTATAATGTTGGCCTCACAGAATGAGTTGGGGAGTGTTAACTCCTCTTCAATTTTCTGAAAGAGTTTGTGCAGAATTGGTATTATTTATTCCTTAAATGTGATAGAATTCACCAGAGAAGCTACCTGGGCTTGAAGTTTTCTCTGTGGGAAGGATTTTTAACTTCAGATTCTATTTCTTTAATAGATACAAGACTACACAGATTATCTATTTCTTTTTTTTTTCTTTTTTTTTTGAGACGGAGTTTTGCTCTGCCTCCCAGTCTGGACTGCAGTGGTGCGATCTCTGCTCACCGCAACCTCCACCTCCCAGGTTCAAGTGATTCTCCTGCCTCAGCCTCTCAAGTATCTGGGATTACAGGTGCCCGCCACCATGCCCAACTTTTTTCTTTATTTTTAGTAGAGACAGGGTTTCACCATGTTGGCCAGGATGGTCTCGAACTACTGACCTCAGGTGATCCGCCCACCTTGGCCTCCCAAAGTCCTGCGATTACAGGCGTGAGCCACCGCGCCCAGCAGCTAAAATTTTAAAAGAGATATTTGTCATGAGGGATATTGGTCTGTAGCTGTTTGGTCAGGAATTGTTTCTTTTCTTCTTCCTTGCAAACTCTTTTTCTGGATTAGTATCAATGTAATGTTGGTCTCACAGAGCGAGTTGGGGGGTATTAACTCCTCTTCAATTTTCTGAAAGAGTTTGTGTAGAATTGGCATTATTTATTCCTTAAATGTGATAGAATTCACCAGAGAAGTTACCTGAGCCTGAATTTTTCTCTGGAAGGATTTTTAACTTCAGATTATATTTCTTTAATAGATACAAGACTACACAGATTATCTATTTCTTTTTTTTTCTTTTTTTTTTGAGACGGAGTTTTGCTCTGCCTCCCAGTCTGGACTGCAGTGGTGCGATCTCTGCTCACCGCAACCTCCACCTCCCAGGTTCAAGTGATTCTCCTGCCTCAGCCTCTCAAGTATCTGGGATTACAGGTGCCCGCCACCATGCCCAACTTTTTTCTTTATTTTAGTAGAGACAGGGTTTCATCTTGTTGGTCAGGCTGGTTTCGAATTCCCGACCTCAGGTGATCCACTTGCCTTGGTCTCCCAGAGTGCTGGGATTACTTCCAGTCCTGCAAGCTCCATTAACAGTAAATGCCCTATCCATGTGTACCATTTCACAGGCGTGAACCACCGTGCCTGGCCATCTATTTCTTTTTGAATGAGTTTTGGTAGTGTGTCCAGAATTTGTGGGTTCTTGGTCTTGCTGACTTCAAGAATGAAACCGCGGACCGCCACAGTTTGAGTGTTACAGCTCTTAAAAAGGCAGCGAGTCTGGAGTTGTTCCTTCTGATGTTCCGACGTGTTCGGAGTTTCTTCTTTCTGGTGGGTTGGTGGTCTGGCTGGCTTCAGGAGTGAAGCTGCAGCAGCAGCAAGAGTGAGCAGCAGCAAGAGTTATTGTAAAGAGCGAAAAACCAAAGCTTCCACATTGTCCAAGAGGACCCAAGCAGGTTGCTGCTGGCTGGCTTGGCAGCCTGCTTTTATTTCCGTATCTAGCCCCACCCACATCCTGCTGATTGGTCCGTTTTACAGAGAGCTGATTGATCATTTTACAGAGAGCTGATCATTCTGTTTTACAGAGAGCTGATTGGACTGTTTTGACAGGGTGCTGACTGGTGCATTTACAATCCCTGAGCTAGACACAGAGCACTGACTGGTGTATTTACAATCCTTTAGCTAGATACACAGTGCTAGACAGAAAAGTTCTCCAAGTCCCCACTAGGTTAGCTAGATACAGAGTACTGATTGGTGTATTTACAAAACTTCCACTAGACACAGGGTGCTGATTGGTGCATTTACAATCCCTGAGCTAGACATAAAGTTTCTCCAAGTCCCCACTAGACTCAGGAAACCAGCTGGCTTCACCTAGTGGATCCTGCACTGGGGTGGCAGGCAGAGCTGCTCACCAGTCCCGTGCCATGCACCCACACTCTTCAGCCCTTGGGCGGTTGATGGGACCAGTGCCACGGAGCAGGGGGCGGCGCTCGTTGGGGAGGCTCAGGCATGGCGGGTTGCAGGTCCCGAGCCCTGCCCTGTGGGGAGGCAGCTGAGGCCTGATGAGAATTCGAGTGCAGTGCCGGTGGGCCGGCACTGCTGGGGGAACTGGTGCACCTTCCGCAGCTGCTGGCCCGGGTGCTAAGTTCCTCACTGCACAGGGTCAGTGGGCCGGCTGGCTGCTCTGAGTGCGGGACCCACCAAGCCCACACCCACCTGAAACTTGCTGGCCCGCCAGCCGGCGCTGCAGCCCTGGTTCCGGTTCGCCTGTGCCTTTCCTGCCATACCTCCTGGCAAGCAGAGGGAGCCGGCTCCAGCCTTGGCCAGCCCAGAGAGGGCCTCCCACAGTGCAGCAGTGGGCTGAAGGGCTTCTCAAGCGTGGCCAGAGTGGGCATCAAGGCCGAGGAGGCCCTGAGAGCAAGTGAAGGCTGCGAGGGCTGCCAGCACGCTGTCACCTCTCAGTAGTTTATGTCTTTCAAAACATTTGTCCATTTCATCCAAGTTGTCATATAAATTGCCCTAATGCCAGGCATGGTGGCTTACATCTGTAATCCCAGCCCACTGAGGGGCTGAGATGGAAGATTGTCCAAGGTTTGGAGTTTGAGACCAGCCTGAGCAACATTGCAAGACCCTGTCTCTACAAAAACAATTTTTTAAATTAGCTGGTGTTGTCATACATGCCTATAGTCCCAACTACTCAGGGTCTGAGGTGGGAAGATCACTTGAGTCTAGGAGTTTGAGGCTGCAATAAGCTATGATCATACCACTGCACTTAGCTTGGGTGACAGAGTGAGATCCTATCTCAAAAAAAAAAATTGTCATAAAATTGTTCATAAAATTCCCTTATCATCCTCTAATATTTAAGAGTCCATGGGGATGTTGGCTGTCTTATTCCTGATATTGCTAATTTGTATCCTCCCTTTCTTTCCTGGTTAGTGTGGCTAGAGGTTTTCAATCTTACTGATCTTCTCAAAGAAAGGGCTTTTTGTTCCACTGAATTTTTTTCTATTATTTTTCTGTTTTCTAGTATGTTGATTGCCACTCTAATCTTTGCTATTTCCTTTCTTCTGATTACTTCGGATTTAATTTGCTCTTCTTTTTTTTAAGAATCTTAAGGTGGAGGCTGAGAACATTGACATGAGAAAAATAGATCAATGGACTCAAACAGAGTCCAGAAATAGACCTGCACTTACATGGACAACTGGTTTTTATTAAAAGTGCAAAGACAACTCAGTGGAGAAAGGACAGTCTTTTAAATAAATGGTACTAGAATAACTGGATATCCATATGCAATACAATGGATTTTGATTCCTGTCTCATAAGATATTAAAAAATTGATTCAGATGTATCACAGACCCAAAGGTAGAACCTAAAACTCGAACATTTCTAGAAGAAAATCTTTGTGACCTTGTATTAGGCAATGATTTCTTAGCTACACTAAAAGCATAATCCATAAAAGAAGAAATTGATAAACTGGACTTTAGCAAAATTAAGAATTTCTGCTCTTTGAAACATCTGGATAAGACAATAAAAAGAGACCAGAGACTGAAGTAAATATTTGCAAATCATATATTTAATAAAGGACTTGTATCCAGAATATACTCAGCACTCTCAAAACTCAATAATAAGAAACAACTCAACTTTTTAAAATAGGCAAAATATTTGAACAGATATTTTACCAAAGAAGGCATGTAAATGGCAAATAAGTACAGTCATGTGTCACTTAGCAACAGAGATATGTTTTGAGAAATGTATTGTCAGATGGTTCTATCATTGTGCAAACATCGTAGAGTGTACTATACAAACCTAGACAGTATGACCTACTATACATCTAGGATATGTGGGGTAGCCTATTGGATAGGCTACAAACTTGTACAGCAGGTTACTGTCCTGAATATTTTAGACAATTGTAACACAAGGGGAAGTATTTGTGCATCTAAACATAGAAGTGGTATAGTAAAAATACGTATAAAACAGAAAATGGTGCACCTGGATAGGGCATTTACTGTTAATGGAGCTTGCAGGACTGGAAGTTGCTCTGAGTAAGTCAGTGAGTGAGGGTGAGTCATTGTGAAGGCCTAGGACCTTACTGTAACTATTGTGGACTTCATAAACACTGTATACTTAGGCTATACTAAATTTATTTATTTATTTATTTATTTATTTATTTATTTATTTTGAGGTGGTGTCTCGCTCTGTCAGGCTGTCATTGTACTCCAGGCTGGAGTGCAATGGCATGATCTAGGCTCACTGCAACCTCCGCCTCCAAGGTTCAAGCAATTCTCCCTGTCTCAGCCTCCTGAGTAGCTGAGATTACAGGCGCCTGCAACCACGCCCGGCTAATTTTTTTTTTCTTTGGGACGGAGTCTTGCTCTGTCGCCCAGACTGGAGTGCAGTGGCATGATCTCGGCTCACTGCAACCTCCGCCTCCCGGGTTCAAGCAATTCTCCTGCCTCAGCCTCCCGAGTAGCTGGGATTACAGGCGCACATCACCACGCTGGGCTAATTTTTGTATTTTTAGTAGAGACGGGGTTTCACCATATTGGCCAATCTGGTCTCAAATTCCTGACCTCATGATCCACCGGCCTCAGCCTTCCAAAGTGCTGGGATTACAGGCGTGAGCCACCACGCCCGGCCAATTTTTCTGTTTTTAGTAGAGATGGGGTTTCGCCATGTTGGCCAGGCTGGTCTCAAACTCCCGACCTCAGGTGATCTGCCCACCTCGGCCTCCCAAAGTGCTGGGATTACAGGCATGAGCCACCCACTGCACTAGCCTATTTTTAAACTATTTTTCTTTCTTCAATAATAAATTAACCTTAGCTTATTGTAACTTTTTAACTTCATAAACTTTTTGATATTTTTAAACTTCTGACTCTTCTATAATAACACTTAATGTACAACACACATTGTATAACTACACAAAACTATTTTTTCTTCATATCCTTGTTCTCTAAGCATTTTTCTATTAAAAAGTTTTTTTTTTTTTTTTACTTCTTAAACCTTTTTGTCCAAAACTAAGACACAAACACACACATTAGCCTGGGCCTACAAATAGTCAGGATCATCAATATCACTAATATCACTGTCTTCCACCTCCACGTCTTATCCCACTGGAGGGTCTTCAGGGGAAATAACATGCATGGAGCTGTCTTCTCCTGTGTTAACAATCCCTTCTTCTGGAATACTACCTGAAAGACCTAGCCATTCCACTCCTAAGTATTTATACAAGAGATATGAGAGTGTAAGTCAGTATAAAGACTTGAATATGAATATTCATGTCAGCTTTATTTGTATTAGTTCACAACTGGAGACAACCTAAATGTGCATCAATGGGTGAATGAATAAACAAATTATGGTGTATACAAACCATGGAATAACACTACTTGGCAATAAAGAGGAATACGTTATTGATACACACAACCCGAGGGATGAACCTCAAAATAATTATGCTGAGTTAAAGAAACCAGACAATAAAATTGCTGGATAATTCTATTTATATAAAATTCTAATAGTGAAAATTAATCTATAGTGACAAAAAATGGTTAGTGGCTGCTTGGGGATGGGAATAAGGGTTCAGGGAGAGGTGAAAGGAAAGGGTTGCAAAAAGACACGATAAAAGTTTTGGGAATGATGGATATATGTTCACCACTTTTAGGGGTGGTGATTGCATAAGTGTATACATATGTCAAAACTTAAATTGTTCACTTTAAAATGTACTATCAATTGTAGATCAGGTACACTTCAATAAAGCCAGGCACAGTGGCTCACGCCTGTAAGCCTGGAACTTTGGGAGGCTGAGGTGGGCAGATTGCTTGAGTTCAGAAGCTCAAAGCAGCCTGGGCCACATGGTAAAACTCCATCTCTACCCAAAATACAAAAATTAGCCAAGTGTGGTGGTGTGAACCTGTAGTCCTGGCTACTTGGAAGGCTGAGATGGGAGAATTGCTTGACCTTGAGAGGCAGAGGTTGCAGTAAGCTAGAGATCACGCCACTGCACTCCAGCTTGAATGACAGAGTGAGACCCTGTTGCAGATGGAAAAAAAAAAAAAAAGATAGAAAAAAAAGAGAAAAAGAAAAAGAAAAAAGGCATGTCTTTCATTATCTGAGTCTTTTAAAACATCCTTTAAAATATTTTTATATTTTTCCTCATAAAGATTTTGTGCAGTTGTGTTAGGTTAATTCCAGGATACACAATAATTTCTGGTGCTACTGTGACGTATCTTAATTCATATTTTCTCATTACTTATTGTATTAGTAGTATCAGTTATGTCACTTATGTATGGCTGCATAATAAACCACTCCCTAAACTCAGCAAATAAACACAACCATGTTGTTACTTATGATTCCAGGGGTCAGAGTTTCAGCACTTTCACAGAAAGTGCTCCGCATTACATCAGTGGGGTGACTGGACTGTCTTAGAGGCTTCCAGATGGCTTCATTCACATGTTTTGGGGCCCGATGGTGGGCAGGAGAGCAAAGGCACTTTGCAAAGGGATGGATCCAGAGAGGCATGATTCACTGGAGATAGTTTTAAGTATTTTACCTTAATGAGGAGGAACACTGTATTGGTTAGATTTATGTGTCAACTTGACTGGGCCATGGGGTGCCCAGGTATTTGGTCACACATTGTTCTAGGTGTTTCTGTGAGGCTTTTTTGTGGATGAGCTTAACATTTAAGTTGTAGACTGAGGCAAACAGATTGCCCTCTATAATGTGGATGGGCCTCATCCAATCAGTCGAAGGCCTGGCCAGAACAAAAATCTGACCATCCCCCGAGTAGAATTCTCCCACCTAATGGCCTTTGAAATGAGTCATTGGCTCTTCCTGGTTCTACAGTAGCTTCCTGACTTCAGACTTAAACTGGGATATTGACTCAGACTTGGACAGATTTGGATTTGCCAGCCTCCATAATCACATAGACAATTCCTTTAATAAATCCTTTATTATTTCTTATAATAAATGAAGGAATGAATGCATCCTACTAATTCTGTTTCTTAAGAGACCCCTGAATAATATAGCACTATTAATTTTGTTAAGTGATCATTTACATGACAACCTTGGGGAACTTTCTTATTCATACATTTTTGCTCCTCTATATAAACCTTACACCTCTAATTTATTTTTCTTGGCTTATAATGATGGCAAACAGCTCCAATACTACAACTAAAAGTAACTTTGACAGTGGGTATCCTTATGTTTTTTCCCCATTTTAAAGCAAAATGAGTCTGAAATTTCTCAGCTAACCATAATGCCTTTCTGCAGGTTTTTAGTAGATGTCAAGTTAAGGAGGGTATTCTATTCCTAACTTTTTTTTTTTTTTTTTTTTTGAGTGGAGTCTCACTCTATCACCCAGGCTGGCGTGCAGCGGCACAATCTTGGCTCACTGCAGCCTCCTCCACCTCTGGGTTCAAGTGATCCTCCCACCTCAGCCTCCGAGTAACTGGGATTACAGGTGCCCACCACCATACTGAGCTAATTTTTGTATTTTTAGTAGAGATGGGTTTTCACCATGTTGGCCAGGCTGGTCTTGAACTCCTGGTCTCAAGTGATCCACCCACCTTGGCCTCCCAGAGTGATGGAATTACAGGCATGAGCACTGCATACGGACCTATTCCTAACTTCCTGATAGTTTTTTTAAAAAACCATAAATAGCTGTTTACCTTTGCCAAATGCTTTTTCTGCATTTACTGAGATAATTGTATGTTTTTCTTTTATATTGATTAATGTTCGAATGTCATATTACTTTGATAGGCCCTACTTTTTGTCTTCTTTTGTATTTGCTTCACTAATATTTTATTTATAATTTTCATATCTTTGCTGATAAGTAAAATGAGCATATAATTTTATTTTCTTGTACTGTTTTAGATGACTTTAGAATCAAATTTATACTAGTTCCACAGAATGATTTGGGTAACTTTCTATTTTTATTTTCTGGAAAAACTTGCACAAGATAAGGGGTTTTATTCCTTGCAAGTTTGGTGAAACTTACCTATGAAATTATAGGACCAGAGAATTTGAGGGATGGTGGACGATGTCTTGATTGCCAACTTTTTTTTCTTTTCTTTTCTTTTCTTTTCTTCTTTTTCTCTTTTTCTCTTTCTTTCTCTCTCTCTCCCTCCCTCCCTCTCTCTCTCTCCCTCCCTCCCTCTCTCTCTCTCTCTCCCCCCTCTCTCTCTCTTTCCCCCTCTGATCCTTTTCTTTTCTTTTGTTTTCTTCTTTCTGTTTTTTCTTTTTGAGACAGGGTCTTGCTCTGTTGCCGAGGCTGGCATGCAGCAGTGTGATTTCAGCTCAAAGCAACCTCTGTCTCCTGGGCTCAAGTGATCCTCCCACTTTAGCCCCCTAAATAGCTGGGACCACAGGTGCATGCCATGATACCCAGCTAATTTTTGTATTTTTCGTAGAGATGGGGATCTTACTATGTTGCCCAGGCTGGTCTCAAACTCCTGAGCTCAAGTTTTCTACCTGCCTTGGCCTCCCAAAGTGCTGGCATCACAGGGATGAGCCACCGCACCTGGCCTTTTGTTTTATTTTGTTTTGTTTTTGTTAGTTTGTTTGTTTTTGAGGCAGCGTCATCTCACTCTGTCGCCCAGGCTGGAGTGCAGTGACGCAATCTTGGCTCACTGCAATCTCTGCCTCCCAGGTTCAAGGGATCCTCCCACCTCAGCCTCCCTAGTAGCTGGAACTACAGGTGTGCGCCACTGCACCTGGCTAATTTTTGTATTTTTTAGTGGAGACGGGGTTTCACTGTATTGTCCAGGCTTGTCTTGAACTCCTAGGCTCAAGCAATCTGCCTACCTTGGCCTCCCCAAGTTCTGGGATTACAAGTGTGAACCACTGCACCCGGCCTACCTTTACATTTTCTTTCATTTTATTGCAATATTCAAATTTTATGTTTCTTCTTATGCAAATTGTGGCATTTTATACCCTTCTAGCAGTTTATCATTATCTAGATTTTAAATTTTACTGGCATATAGTTTATAGCACATTTTTCTTAATTTTTAAATCCCCCTTTTGACTGTATACTATCTGCTTTTCATTCTGTGTCATAGTACTTTGAATTTCCTTAGTATCTCTTTCTCTCCTCCCCATGACCTGTCTTTTGCAGAATTATTTTTGGTTTTATCAATCTTCTTTATAATATTTTGTTCTCTATTTTATTGATTATAATTTCCTTCCATCTTGTTTCTTTAGGCTTACTCTATTGTTTTGTTTTGTTTCCAAATTTTCAGTTAAACACTTAGCTCATTAAAGAAAAGCTTTCTAGCTTTTAAATTAATATATCTACATCTACAAATTCTCTTCTAATTATAGCATTAGAAAGACACAAAGTGCTTTCATTTTTGTTTAGTTCTAAATATTTAATACTTTTCCTTATGGTTTCCTCTTTATGTAAACTTTTTTAGACACATGTTTTAGTTTACAATTACATGGAACTTTTAAAGCAAATTTTTAAAATTCATTTTTAATTTTATTACATTATAGTCAGAGAAAGTCTACGTGATATGAACTTTTTGGACCTCCTTGATGTTTTCTCTGTGTCTAGTTCAGGTCAAATTTATTATTATTTTTTTGAGACGGAGTTTTACTTGTTGCCCAAGTGGGAGTACAGTGGCGTGATCTCGACTCACTACAACCTCCACCTCCCAGGTTCAAGTGATTCTTCTGCCTCAACCTCCCAAGTAGCTGGGATTATAGGTGTGCACCACCATGCCCAACTAATTTTGTATTTTTAATAGAGACGGCATTTCACCATGTTGGTCAGGCTGGTCTCGAACTCCTGACCTCAGGTGATCCACTCACCTCAGCCTCCCAAAGTGCTGGGATTACAGGCATGAGCCACTGCACCCAGGTCAATTGTTGTGAATGTTTCACATGTACTTAAAAAAATGTAGTTCTTATGAGTGATCAATTCTATTTATGTTTATTAGATCAGGCTTATTCAAATCTTCTTTATCTTTGCTTAACTTTTTGCCTATTTGAAATAGAGTTTTCAAAAGAGGTGTTTCAGTATCCAGAAATATTAATTTATTTTTTCACCCCATACTTCTGCCAGTTATTAGTTTTTATTGTCTGGACCTATATTGTGTAGTGCGTGTCCACTTCTGAGGTCAGGAGTTCGAGACCAGCCTGGCCAACATGGAGAAACCCTGTCTCTACTAAAACTACAAAAATTAGCCCGGCATGGTGACACATGCCTTATATTCGCTGCTACTCGGGAGGCTGAGACAAGAGAATCGCCTGAACTCAGGAGGTGGAGATTACAGTGAACTGAGATCATGTCACTGCACTCCAGCCTGGGCAATAAAGTGAGACTGTTTACAAAAAAAAAAAAAAGAAAGAAAAAGAAAGAGCCTACATTTGTACAACCCTGTCTCACTTATCTCGTGCTAATCCCAGACCCGTAAAACTTTTCCTGCAAAAACACGCAGCTGGCCT
>JABBCR010000148.1:0-16089 GCA_014849445.1 Cercopithecus mona | reverse complement strand
CCATACTTCTGCCAGTTATTAGTTTTTATTGTCTGGACCTATATTGTGTAGTGCGTGTCCACTTCTGAGGTCAGGAGTTCGAGACCAGCCTGGCCAACATGGAGAAACCCTGTCTCTACTAAAACTACAAAAATTAGCCCGGCATGGTGACACATGCCTTATATTCGCTGCTACTCGGGAGGCTGAGACAAGAGAATCGCCTGAACTCAGGAGGTGGAGATTACAGTGAACTGAGATCATGTCACTGCACTCCAGCCTGGGCAATAAAGTGAGACTGTTTACAAAAAAAAAAAAAAGAAAGAAAAAGAAAGAGCCTACATTTGTACAACCCTGTCTCACTTATCTCGTGCTAATCCCAGACCCGTAAAACTTTTCCTGCAAAAACACGCAGCTGGCCTACGGGCGGGCTGTGAATGTTGGAGTTGGGGCCTGGTGGGAGGTGATTTAATCATAAACAGGTTAGTAAGGGTGGAAGGAAAAACCAGTGGGTAGGGTGGGGAGGAGCAGGCTGGCAGTAGGTTGGTGAGAGGGTGGTGGGTAGCAGAAAGAGGGAGGAGACTGCTGCAGAGGCAGAGTCACATGGGAAACCTCTACTGGGGCAGTGCACCTGCGGCTTTGCAGGCTTTAACCCCATGGCTGCTTTCATGGGCTTTGCTGCTGTTGAGTGCCTGTAGCTCTTCCATACTGAGAGTGCAAGCTCTTGGTGGGTCTATGAATCTGTGGTCTGGAGGATAGTAACCTCCTGCGTGGAGCATCCAAGCACAAATATATATATGTTTGTATTATATACATATATATGTATTATATACATACATACATATATATATATATATTTTCTTTTCCACTGCCCTAGTAGAGGCTTTCCAAGAGGCTCTGCCTCTGCCTCAGGCTTCTGCTTGGAATCAGTGAGAGGTGGGGGTGGTAGGGGCAGATCTTTCACCAATGTTTAAGCCACATCTTCTTGATGCTGACCTTATGATAAGGAGTTCTCGGGAAATCTGGTTGTATAACAGGGTGTAGCACCTTTTTCCTCTCTCTGTCTTGTTCCCACTTCTGCCATATACAATATCCCATTGCAGCTTGGTCTTCTGGTATGACTGGGAGGCTTCCTGAGTCCTCCTAGAAGTGGGAGCCTCTATGATTTATTTAAAGTGTGCAGAACCATGAGCTAGTTCAACCTCTTTTTCTTTCTGATTATACAGAAAATTATTCCTGGGAAGTGGAGCTATGAAATGCCTTCAAGTCCTTTTCCCTGTTGTCTTAGCAATCAGCACTCAGCATCTTTTCAGGCAAATAACTGAAGCCTGCATTAATTTTTCTCTTGAAATGGACTTTTCTTGTTTTACCACATTGCCAGGCTGCAACAAACATAGCTGAAAATGCAGAAGCAGGTTGAGAAGTGTGTAATGGCCAGAGGTGGGAGAGTTTGGAGGTCTTCGAAGAAGACAGGAAGATGTGGAAAAGTTTGGACCAGTGTAGAGACTGCACGATGCCCGTAACCTGGAGACCTGTGAAACTTTGAACTTGAGGGTGATAGTTTAGAGTGTATCTGATGGAGTGAACTTTTAGGCAGCAAAGCTCAAGAGGCGTCCTGTCTGTGTCGACCAGCCTGTGGTCTTATATGTGACCCAAGAAATTACCTAAAAGTGAAACTTATATCTAATTGAGAATGAAGGCTTAAAAGTTTTGAAAATTTGCAGGCTGGCCAAGTGGTCAAAAAGAAAAGCTGATCATCAGTGGGAAAATTCAAGAAGGCTTCAGAAATTTGCGTAAAATGGAGTTCAGTGCTAGTAGCCAATACAATGTTAAAAAGGCCTTGAAGGCATTTCAGAGACTTTTGCAGCAGCCCTTGCTCTCAGGTCACAGGCCATGAGGCCTGGGAGAAAAGAATGGTTTCCTTCTCCAGCTCCATGGCCTCGCTGCTGTGTCCATCCTCAGGACACTGCTGCCTGCATCCCTGCAGCTCCAGCTCCAGCTCCAGCCATGACTGAAAGATGCACAGATTGGGTCACTGCTTCAGAGGGTACAAGCTGCAAGCCTTGGTGGCTTCCACATTGTGTTACGTCAGCAGGTGCACAGAGCACAAGACTGGAGCCTGGAGATCCTTCATCTAGACTCCAGAGTATGTATGGAAAAACCTGGGTGTCCGGGTTGAAACTTTTCCAAGAGGAAGAGCCCCATGGGAATCCTTTACTAGGGCAATACAGAAGGAATATACAGGGTAGTTACCCCCACATAGGGAGGCACCATTCTGCAAACACCAGATCCATAGACTCACTAACAGCTTGCACCCTCAGTGTGTTAAAACTACAGGTACTCAACACCAGCCCAGCCCATGAGGGCAACTGTTGGGGTTAGACCCTGCAAAGCCACAGGTGCAGACACGCCCAAGTACTTGGGAGCCCAGGCCTCACACTCTTGTGCTCTGGATGTGGGATCTGGATTCACAAAACATGATTTGGAGCTGTTGAGTTCAATGACTGGTCTGCCGAGTTTTTGACTTGCATGTGGTCTGTAAGTCCTATCTGTGTTTTGTGCTTCTTTCTGGCAAATTTTTTCCTTTTGGCTGGGAATGCTTACCCAATACAATCATTGTACCTTGGAAGTAGTTAGCTTGCTTTGTATTTCCGAGGCTCAGTGTCAGAAGAGACAGCAGCCTTGTCTCAGAATAGACTTTGGGCTTTGGACATTTTGGTAAATTCTGGAATGAGTTAAGATATTGGGGAACTGTAGAGAAGGCATCATTGTATTTTGCAGTGTGAAAAGTACATGAGATATGGGGGGTCAGGGTCAGAATAATAGATTTGTCTCTCCATCCCTACCAAACTCATATGCAATTGTAATGGTGAATGCTAAAGTTGGAGCCTAATGGGAGGTGATTGAATCATGGAGAAGAGTGTGGGTTGGAGGCAGGGGTGTGGGGGGAATGGGGTAATTTATTTTGTGGGTGGGGGTGAAAGTTGAGGGTGGGGGTTGGATCCTTCACAAATGGTTAAACATTATCTCCTTAATGCTATCCACATGATACTGAGTTCCGTTGATGATTTTGGAGCTGTGAGATACAGTGAATACTGTCCTGCTGGGTTTTGGATGTGCATTGGGCCTGTGGGCCCATTTGTGTTATATTTCTGGGAAATTTCTTCCCTTTGGGATGAGAAAGCATACCCGGTGCCCGTACCATCATTGTACCATGAAAGAAAAGAACTCCATTTGAAATTCAGGAACTCATTGACAGTGGGACTGTAGCCTCATCTCAGGTGAGACTTTGAGTTTTTTACATTTAGAATGAGTTAAGACTTTTGGAAACTTTTGAAAAGTCATGATTGGATTATGCTCTGTGATAAGGACTTGAGACTCTGGGATGTCAGTGTCAGAATGATATGGTTTGGCTGTGTGTCCCTATGAATCTCATGTGGAATTGTAATCCCTAATGTTGTAGCACGTGGCTTAATTATGTGTAGGAACCTAGAGTTAGATTCCTTCCTGGGCAGGGGTCGTCGCGAGAGAGCACCCGACACGGAGGTCACGGCAGAGAGGTTTTATTACCAGCGCGCTGGGGCCCAATGTCCTAGGCTGGTCATTGAGCCCCGAATGCTTGTTACACACATACTTTTATAGGCAAAAACCACACAAAGCTTGAGGCGCAAGGGGATTGGGGCAGGTCGAAATGCTTTAATCTGATTTGTCAGTTCAAGTTTGAACTTGAACCCGGGCTGATGTTTCTCGGACCTGCTTGTCTGTTGGGGTTCCAGGAATTTGGGTGCGGGTGTCTTTGATAACCACATGGGCTCAAGGGGGGGTCTGGGGGACCATCTGGGCACTGGGTGGACTCCTCAGATGACCACCTGGCCTGCCTTTGGGTGGAGGCTGTTTAGCTAGAGGTGCTTTTTGTAAACGTGTTTTTCTAAGTTTCTAAGGCATGTGGGTTCTTATGCTTTTAAGTATCTATATTACTAAAAGTCTAAGAAGCATTTAAATTTTAAATTCTCATTCCTCCTCTTTTTGTGACCAGAAGCTTAATCTTGAGCTTCTATGTCTGTCTTAAGGGCCTGATACTGATGTGTTAGGACCATAGCATGTACAATATTTAATCTTTTTAATAAAGGCAAGCAAACGGTTAAGTATGCATGGTCCAAAGGTCAGGATGAGCATGAGTAAAATAAGGGGCCTAAGATGGTGGAGAGTAGGGTACTAAACCAAGGAGACTGATTGAACCAACTTTCAAACCAATTTTGTTGAGACTCTCTTTCTTTTTCCGTTTGTCTAATCTTTCTCTTAGTTTTGCCATAGAATCTTTGACTACTCCTGAATGGTCTGCATAGAAGCAACATTGTTCTTTAAGGGCTGCACACAGTCCGCCTTCTTTAAGAAGACAATTTCTAGTCCTCTCCGATTTTGTAATACAACTTCAGACAGGGAGGTTAGAGATTCTTCAAGTTTTGAAATGGAGTGTTCTATAGCTCTAAGGTCTTCATCCATGGCAGCCCTGAGCTGTTCAAAGTGGTGGCTGCCACGTACTAGAGCTGCTGTTCCAGTTCCAATTCCAGCAGCTACTCCCACTCCTAGCATCACAGCAAGGGTGAGTGAGACAGGTTCTCTTTAGGCCTACTATAAGTTTCCTGTTCATACCGGAGGACAAAGAAGTCCCCATAGTAATAGTATACCCGGGGAACAAGCTGCACTAGCACACAGTAGTCTGTACTGCTGTTAAGTACTGCAGTAGACACACAAGGAGTGAGTCCTGTGTTACAGGCCCACCAGTCTGTTCCGTAGGAATCAGATAGTTGTTGGTACTGGGCACTGCTAGTGTTTGATTACAGAGATGTTGATGGCTAGCAGGCACTTTTCCTATACAAATTCCTGACCCGTTACTTCAGTCAGGGTCAGTTTCTTATGCTGTTCCTATGCGATTCAACTGAATTGGTAGAGTTAGTAAAATTATTAGAGGAGGCTATTCCTTCATAGTAAGGGGGGCCTGTAGCCAGACATAACCAGCAAGAGGCAGTGGATTCTGGGTTGGTTCGGTTCAGAGCAAAGTAAGAGCCTTGTATGAGGTTTAGGAGTCTGTCACCTAATGGGTGGGGTAATACTTTGAGAAGCTGGCAAAGACAAAGGCTGAGTGGTACTTGTACTTGGAGTGGCACTTGTACCTTCAGGTGCCTCACTTGTACTTTTGGGGCCTCCTGCGGTGGCGGGTTCTGAGGGGCCTTCTGGGTGGACCCTGCGGGGCCTAGGCAGGGCGGGGCCTAGGGGCTTTACTATAATCTGATTCGGCCCTATTGCAACAGGAGTTTCTATGGGGTTTACTACTAGCTGATCCGGATGGGGACTGCATATATCGGCTTCTGGTAAAAGTATAGGCCCCATATTAACCCTGTTGTCCACCGGGTGTCTGATTTTGCTGCATCTTGAACTGGACTCGGACTAAATTACAATGTTCCGAATATCGGGTTGTTGTACAGGGCTTAACAAAGGACATGGCTATGTACCAAGGTTTTGTGGTCCATTTCCATTCTCCATCATTGGTGGTTACACATGACCAACTTTTGCAATAGAGGTCAGTGAATTGCCCACAAGTGGATGTCCATTCTTTGGTACGGAATCCAGGGCAAGCATAGAACCCGCTTTCGCCAATTGTAATTCTCCTAGCCTTTTCTCTTTCTTCGAGAGTTTTATCACTGATGAAGGTGCCCATTAGGGCTCCTGAGGGTCCAGTAAACTGATTAGGTCTTGCTAAGTACTGTTCTCCTGGGTAAGTTAGTTTATCTAAGTTAAAGTACAAGTCTGGCCACCAAGTGCCTACTGGGGCTACCTGAGAGGTTTCGTTAAGAACCTCATGAGTCTGAAATTTAGTTCCTCTCCCGGTCAGGTTATAGGAGCAGAATCACACAGAAAGTTACAAAAGCGACAAGAGTTCAAACAGAGAGTCTTATCTTGAGGTGAAGCTTCCATGCCTCAGATGGTTTGGGCTGGGGCTGCTTTGGCGTGAGGCGTGGATCCAGGCGGAGATGCCCCAACCTTGATGGCGGTGGGAGTGGTCAGCAGAACAAGGTAAGGTCCTTTCCACCGGGCTCCAGTCCTTGAGAGCGTGTCTCCTGATGTAGACTGAGTCCACTTGGAAGGGATGGCTGGTCTGCAGTGTCCTGGTCGATACAGTTCTGCCAAGGGGCCCAGATCTGGGCCTGCACAGCCTGCAGTCCTTTCAGCCGCGCTGGCAAGTCAGTCTTAGGCTCGGAGGGAGAGAAAGAGTCAAGCCACGTTGACAAAGGAGGGGGCCCTCCGTACAAGATTTCATAAGGAGTGAGCCCAAAGCGGTTAGGTGTGTTTCGGGCTCTGAACAAAGCTAGAGATAGGAGGCGTCTCCAATCTTTTAAGCCAGTCTCTAAGGTCAATTTCGTAAGGGTCTCTTTTATTGTCCTATTCATTCTCTCTACCTGTCCTGAGCTCTGGGGTCTGTAAGCACAATGTAATTTCCAATTAATCCCCAGTATCCTGGCCAGCCCCTGACTTACCTGGGAAACGAAGGTCGCCCGTTGTCTGACCCGATTACCTTGGGAAGTCCAAATCTGGGAAAGATGTCTTCTAGAATCTTCTTGGCTACTATATGAGCTGCTTTCTGCCGGGTAGGCTTCACCCATCCTGAAAAGTATCTACAAAAACTAACAAGTACTTATACCCAGCATAGTGAGGTTTGACTTCAGTGAAGTCTACTCCCAGTGAGTCCTGGGCGGCTGCCTGGTCCAGTTCTGCTGGCACCGAGTGGCCCCAGCATTCACCTGCTGACAGACCTTGCAGAGGTTACTTGTTCTATTAGAGTACTTGCCTTAGGGATTAGAAAGTCAGTCAATTAACATCTTTAGCTTCTTGCTGCCTAAGTGTGTCCAGTCATGCATCTGCTGGATCATAGCCAAGGCTTCTTTCTGTGGGAGGACTGTCTTTCTTTCTTTTTCCCAGTACTTGGTGTCCTCACTCTCTGAGGCTCCAATGTCTCTTGCCTCTTTCCTATCTTCTGGGCTGTAAGTGTGTCCATCATGGTCAGTTCTGTTGGGTCCTGAGGCTAGGGTCAGTGCTTCTTTTCTCCATGGCCACCTGCTTGGCTACACAGTCCGCCTGCTGCCCCAACTGCAACTGTGTGCTGTCGTTTGTGAGGTCCTGGACAGTGGATGATGGCTACTTGTCGTGGGAGGATGAGGGGCTTCAACTTTGCATCTATTTGAGCTTTATTTTTGTTTTCTTTGGCTTCTGTGGTCAGGAGACCTCTTTTTTCATATATGCTTCCATGGGTATGAGCTGCTGGGCGGCTAGGGTCTGTATAAATATTAGACTTATTTACCTAGGACAGATCTAGGTCCTTAGAAATTGCTATTAACTCAGCCTTCTGAGCACACGTACCAGGAGTCAGAGCATGTGCCAACAAGGTTGTGTGAACATCTAACACTGCTGCCCTCCGGTACCTGCGGGTAACTGCTTCATCTGGTACCAAGTGGCCTGCCTGGGAGTTCCTGATCCTTGAGGTCTTCCCTGCTCCTGGGTCTCAGCCAGCACCTGGGCAGTCGTGAAGGCTCAGGCCGGTGACGGCAGCAGCGTTGCAGGATTCAGGGTGACCGAGGGCCAAACTGACTCGATCCCATCCAGCAGGAGGGCCTGTAGTGGGTCAGGCGTGCTGGTGATCCACCTGTCCGGGGCTGCCGCACATGGCCTCTAGAGCATGTGGAGGATAATAGTCTTGCCCAAGGGTCAGCTTAGCAGCTCCCTTCACCAGCATGGCAGTGGCTGCCATGATGCGGAGGCAGGGGCCAACCGCTGCCAGGGTCTAGTTTCAGACAGGAGCCAGGTCTCTTCCAGGGCCCCAACTTGAGTTAAGACTCTTTGGCAATCCTTGCCTCTCATCTATGAAGAGGGTGAAAGGCTTTGAGGTGTCCGTAACCCAAGGGCTGAGAGAGGAGTGCCTTTTCAGAGTCTCAAAGCCACTGATGCTCCTCTCCAGGTAAAGGAGCATTTTCTTTGTGAGGGCATAAGGGTAGCTCAGCAAAGCCGGTATCCACAGCGGCAGAACCCAGTGCCTAAGAACTCAACCTCTCTGGGGTTCTATGCATGCTGAGCCACAGTCTCTATGCCCAGGGAGCAATTTTTCCCTCACTTAGTATATATCCTAGATAGGTTACCTTGGTCTGACAAATTTGCTTTTGCAGATGCTCACTTTTTCCCTAGTTCTGAAGTAGATGTCTAGTACCTTGCATGCAAGCTTCTCTGCAGAGGAGGTCATCTACACTGAGCAGGGTCACCTGCTGGTCCTGAAGTCAGTGTCTAGAGCCTCATCAAGAGGGTGGAGAATTTTAAACCCCTGTGGAAGCCTAGTCCAGGTTAGTTGTCCTGAATTCCTTTCTGGGTCTCCATTCAGGCAAAAGCTCCTGGCTTTTAAACAGAAGAGTGTCTTTTCCAAACTGTGTACCACTGTAGTCTGGCTAAAGCACTGAGAGGGGGTGGGGACCTGGGTGGATATCCATGGTCCTAGACTCTCTTAAGTCCTGAACTGGCCTGTAATCCTGAGTACCAGGCTTTTCTGGCAGAAGAGGAGTGTTCAGGTGAGCGGCAGCAGGCCCCCTCATTTAATGATGTTTTTCTGATGCTCTCTTTCCTGCCTCCCTACTGTTTAATTTCACTGTAGGCTTTGTCAATTATCTGCTGCCTCTAGCCCAAGCCCTCCTGTTTCTGCCCAGGCTAAACTTTCAGCCAATCTCTGGAGTTTGACACTTTCTCTGCTGCTCATCTTGCAAGACACAGTCCTGTAATTTAAGTCTCCATCTCGCTCAGCACCTTAGTTCCTTCTTCAATGAATTTGAGCTCCTAATTTAGCTAGGTCCTGTCCTAGAGAGGGTATGGGCATTCAGGCACCACCAAAAGGAATGTGTCACTAACCTCTTCCAAGATTGACAGTCCTGCTTGGTCCATTGGTAATTTTTTTCCTGTTGCTCCTGAACCAATGAAGTCCGAGAAGACAGGGGCGCCTGCCTTCTTCAAAACTGAGTGTTGAGCCCTCTCTACCTGCAGGTGGTGGTTGCCCCCCACAGAGAGTGAAATTCTGGTGGGGGGAGAGCCTCCTGACCTAGTCACTGTCCTCATCAATGTGAGGACAGGTGGCTTCTGATCTTTCAATCTTTGGACGCTTTGGGGAGTCCTGACCCAGTGTCTGTCTTGCAGAGGAAGGTCCTGTCCACCTTGGGCTGCCTCCCTGACCTCTTCTTTCACTAAGAGGACTGCCAAGTTGTCTCTGTCCCTCATTCCTCGCCTTGCTCTTTCACTAGCCTAACCTCTTTCCTGGAGGCATTGACACTGTGGAAATCCCAAATTCATAGGAGTCTGAATACCATCCAGTCTCTGAAGTCAATGTCTGGGAGACTGGTTTAGAGTCATAGCCAGTAGCCTTATGTTCTGGAGGCATCTAAAGGGGGAATGGAAGAAAGGTTTTCCAAAAGGCTGCTGGGTTTTCCTGAACTAGGTCTTTGGCCATAATATAGGCCATTTGTCCTGAGACCCGCCAACACCTGTACCTGTAGAGGAGAGGTCTCTACCTGGCCACCCGACTTGGAGGGTTGGCCAGTCAGAGGAACAGTCCGCCATCGCCTCTCTGGACCTCTAAGGAGAGTTCTCGGCTCGAGCCTTAACGCCAGAAAAATGAGTCAAAGTCAAGGTTAGTGGAGTTGTTAGTGCCTGTCCCATAGTTTTGTGCACTGAGTCACGTAAACATACAAACAGAATGACAAAAATATACACAGTGAACAGAACAATACAGAGGAGCAGAACGGCAATGTGTTGGCTCCACAATCCTATCAAATATTCAGATGGCAGGGGCGACCTGCCTACAGATTTGAGTAAGCCAGCAGAGCCAGCTTTCTCCCAAATACCGCCAGGGCGCCCCCGGGTGCAAGGGGAAGGGTGCCGGACACGCCTGTCCCCCTTCCCACTTGTCTACACGGATGGAGTACTCCTCAGAACTGGCCAGGAAAAGAAGCAGAACACGGAACAAAACGAAAGTACCTGGCTAAGTCCGTCTGTCTGGTTGGCAGTTAGTGGCCCGGCCGATCTGGTCTCTGCCGGATGGGTCGGGGGTCTCCGGCGACTTCAATCCCGGACGAGCCCCCAAATGTAGGAACCTAGAGTTAGATTCCTTCCTGGGCAGGGGTCCGAGAGAGCACCGACACGGAGGTCACGGAAGAGAGGTTTTATTACCAGCGCGCTGGGGCCCAATGTCCTAGGCTGGTCATTGAGCCCCGAATGCTTGTTACACACATACTTTTATAGGCAAAAACCACACAAAGCTTGAGGCGCAAGGGGATTGGGGCAGGTCGAAATGCTTTAATCTGATTTGTCAGTTCAAGTTTGAACTTGAACCCGGGCTGATGTTTCTCGGACCTGCTTGTCTGTTGGGGTTCCAGGAATTTAAAAGGGTGTCTTTGATAACCACATGGGCTCAAGGGGGGGTCTGGGGGACCATCTGGGCACTGGGTGGACTCCTCAGATGACCACCTGGCCTGCCTTTGGGTGGAGGCTGTTTAGCTAGAGGTGCTTTTTCTAAACTTGTTTTTCTAAGTTTCTAAGGCCTGTGGGTTCTTAAGCTTTTAAGTATCTATATTACTAAAAGTCTAAGAAGCATTTAAATTTTAAATTCTCAATGGACAGGAGGTTGGTGGTGGTGGAAGGTAAAAGGGATGGGTAGAATTGGGAGGAGTGGGTTGGCAGTATGGCAGTGGGAAGGTGGGGAGTAGTAGGAAGGGGGAGTAGACTGCTGCAGAGGCAAAGCCTCATGGAAAACCTCTAGTAGGGCAGTGCACCTGCGGCTTTCCAGGGTTTAGCCCCGGCAGCTGCTCTCATGGGCTGGGCTGATGTTGAGTGCCTATAACTTTTCCACACTGAGGATGTGAGCTGTTGGTGCGTCTGTGACTCTAGGGTCTGGAGGTTGGTGGCCATCTGCATGGGGGCTCCAAAGCCATATTTTCCTACCACACTTCCCTAGTAGAGGTTTTCCAAGAGGCTCTGTCTCTGCAGCAGGCTTCTGTCTGGAAACAGTGGGAGTTGGGGGTGGGGGTGAATCCTTCACCAATGGTTAAGCACCCTCTTCTTGATGCTGTCCTTGTCATAGTGAGTTCTCATGAGATCTGCTTGTATAACAGGGCATGGCGGGTCTTTTTTCTCTCTGTCTTGCTCCTACTCCTGCCACAAGAATCATCTCCTTGCCCCATGACAATCTCGTATGATCGGGAGGCTTCCTGAGTCCTCTCAGATGCAGAAGCCACTATGCTTCCTTACAGCCTGAAGAATCATGAGCCATTAAACCTCTTTTCTTTATGATCATAGAGAAAATTAGTACCGGGAAGTGGATGTATGAAATGTCTTCAAGGCCTTTTCCCGAATGTCTTGGCAATCAGCACTCAGCTTCTTTTCATTCAAGTATCTGAAGCCTTCTTGAATTTTCCCCCTGAAAATGGACTTGTCTTCCTTTACCACATTGCCAGGCTGTGACAAAGATATCTGATAATGTAGTAGTTCAGAAGGGGGTAGCAGACAGAGGTCGAGAGAGTTTGGAGGGCTTTGAAGACAGGAAAATGAGGAGAAGTTTGGATCTTTGTAAAGAATTGTTAAATACTTGTGATCAGAAGGCTCACAGGAAAAGAGACAGTAAAGATCAGACTTACAAGGTGTCAGATGAAAATGAAAAATTTGCTGGGAGCAGGAACCAAGGTTCCTTTTGTTTTGATGTAGCAAAGAACGTGGCTCCACAAAAGAAAAAGCTGATTTTCAGTGCAAAACTGAGGAAGGCTTCAGAAATTTGCATAAAAAGGAGCCCAGTGATAAGAGCCAAGACAATACAGAAAAGGCCTTGAAGGCATTTCAGAGACCTTTGCAGTAGCCCTTGCTGTCACAGGACCTGGAGCCTAGGAGAGGAAAATGATTTCCTGGGCTAGTTCCATGACCTCCCAACCCCCATCTATGAGTAGCCTCAGGACACTGCTGCCTCCAATCCCTGCAGCTCCAGCTCCAGCTCTGGCCATGGCTGAATGATGCACAAGTACAGCTTGGTCACAGCTTCAGAGGGTGCAGGCTAGAAGCATTGGTATTTTCCTCATAGTGTTAAGCCACTGGGTGGATGGATCATGAGAATAGAGGCTTGGGAGCCTCTCTGGAGATTTTGGAAGATGTATGGAAATGCCTGGGTGTCCAGGCAAAAGCATCTTAGAAAGGCAGAGCCTCATAAGAAACCTCTACTAGGGCAATGCAGAAGGAAAAATTGGAGTTGGAACCCCCACACTGGAGGCCACCATCATGCAGACCCCAGATTGGTAGACCCCCCAACAACTTGTATCCTCAATGGGAAAGTCATAGGCACTCCACAGCAGCCCAGCCCATGATGGCAGCTGTGGGGCATAAACCTTCAATGCCACAGATGCAGAGCTGCAGCTGCACAAGGCCTTGGGAACCCAGCCCTCACACCGCTGTGCCCTGCATGTGTGACAAAGGTTCAAAAAGGGCGATTTTGGAGCTGTAGAATTGAATGACTGGCCTTCTCGGTTTGGAGTTTCATGGGGCCCGTAAGTCCTATCAGTGTTTTGTTTTCTGGCAAAATTCTTCCTTCTGGCTGGGAATGGTTACCCAATGCCTGTACATTGTACCTTGGAAGTAGTTAACTTGTTTATATTACAGAGGCTCACTTGCCTTAGGGATTAGAAAGTCAGTTTTATCAATTAACATCTTTAGCTTCTGCTGCCTAAGTGTGTCCAGTCATGCATCTGCTGGATCATAGCCAAGGCTTTTTCTGTGGGAGGACTGTCTTTCTTTCTTTTCCCAGTTCTTAGTGTCCTCACTCTCTGTGGCTCCAATGGCTTTGCCTCTTTCCTATCTTCTGGGTGTAAGTGTGTCCCTCATGGTCAGTTCTGTTGGGTCCTGAGGCTAGGGTCAGTGCTTCTGCTTTCTCCATGGCCACCTGCTTGGCTACACAGTCCGCCTGCCGGGTTCCCTAACTGCAACTGGGTCCTGTCCTTTCTGATGTCCTGGACAGTGGATGATGGCTACTTCTCGAGGGAGGAAGAGGCCTTCAACAGGGCAACTATTTCAGCTTTATTTTTGATTTCTTCCCTTCTGAGGTCAGGAGACCTCTTTTTCATAAATGCTTCCATGGGTATGAGTATGAGCTGGCGAAGGCATAGCGGCTGTCTGTATAAATATTAGCCTTCTTTCCCTTGGACAGCTCTAGGGCCTTAGTTAGTGCTATTAACTCAGCCTTCTGAGCAGACGCATACCAGGAGGCAGAGCCTGTGCCCACACGGTGGTGTGACCATCTACCACTGCTGCGCCTCGGCCCGGTACCTGCAAGGGCCGAGGTAACTGCTTCCGTCTGTACCAAGTGTGGTCTGCGCCTGGGAGTTCCTGATCCTTGAGGTCTTCCTGCCTGGGGTCTCAGCCAGCACCTGCCGGCAGTCGTGAAGGCTCACTCGGCCTTCGGTGACGGCAGCAGCGCTGCAGGATTCAGGGTGACCGGAGGGCCAAACTGGACTCGATCCGCATCCAGCAGGAGGGCCTGGTAGTGGGTCAGGCGTGGCTGGTGATCCACCTGTCCGGGGCTGCCGCACTATGGCCTCTAGAGCATGTGGAGTGATAATAGTCAATGGCTGCCCAAGGGTCAGCTTAGCAGCTGCCTTCACCAGCATGGCAGTGGCTGCCATGATGCGGAGGCATCGGGGCCAACCGGCTGCTACAGGGTCTAGTTTCTAGACAGGCACGCCACCGTCTCTTCCAGGGCCCCAACTTCTGAGTTAAGACTCTTGGCAATCCCTTGCCTCTCATCTATGAAGAGGGTGAAAGGCTTTGAGGTGTCCGGTAACCCAAGGGCTGGGGCAGAGAGAGTGCCTTTTCAGAGTCTCAAAGCCAATTGATGCTCCTCTCTGCCAGGTAAAAGGAGCATTTTCTTGTGAGGGCATAAAGGGGCGGCTAGCTCAGCAAAGCCGGGTATCCACAAGCTGCAGAACCCAGCAGTGCCTAAGAACTCACGCACCTCTCTGGGGTTCCGGGTGGCGGTATGCGAGCCACAGTCTCTATGCGCCCAGGAGTGAGCCACCTTTTTCCTCACTTAGTATATATCCTAGATAGGTTACCTTGGTCTGACAAATTTGTGCCTTCTTTGCAGATGCTCGATATCCTTTTTCCCTAGTTCTGAAGTAGATGTCTAGTACCTTGCATGCAAGCTTCCTTCGTGGGGGCCGCCAGGAGGAGGTCATCTACATACTGGAGCAGGGTCACCTCCGGTGCTGGGTCCTGAAGTCAGTCAAGTCTCGTGGAGAGCCTCATCAAGAGGGTGGAGAATTTAAACCCCTGTAAGCCTAGTCCAGGTTAGTTGTCCTGAGATTCCTTTCTCAGGGTCTTTCCATTCAAAGGCAAAAAGCTCCTGGCTTTGGGGGCTAGGGTAAACAGAAGAAAGCGTCTTTCAAATCCAATACTGTGTACCAGTTGTAGTCTGGCTTTAAAGTACTGAGCAGGTTATAAGGGTTGGGGACCGTGGGGTGGATGTCCATGGTCCTCTTATTGACTTCTCTTAAGTCCTGAACTGGCCTGTAATCCTGAGTACCAGGCTTTTTTACTGGCAGAAGAGGAGTGTTCCAGGGTGAGCGGCAGGGCCGCAGAACCCCAAGTTCTAAAAATTTAATGATGTGTTTTCTGATGCCTACCTGAGCCTCACGGCTCATCGGGTACTATTTAATTGACACAGGTACCGCAGTAGGCTTTAAGTCAATTATAATTGGGGGCTGGTGCCTAGCTAGCCCAAGCCCTCCTGTTTCCGCCCAGGCTTGGGGAAACTTTTGTAGCCAATCATCTGGGAGGTTAGTGACAGCTGGTGTCTCTCATAGAGCCTATGCTCATCTTGCAGAGACACAGTTAAAATTTGGAAGGGCTGGCCATCTCGGCTCAGCACCTTAGTTCCTTCTTCAGAAAAATGAATTTGAGCTCCTAATTTAGTCAATAGGTCCCGTCCTAGGAGAGGGTATGGGCATTCAGGCACCACCAAAAAGGAATGTGTCACTAACCTCTTTCCAAGATTGACAGTCCGGTGCTTGGTCCATTGGTGCAATTTTTTTCCTGTTGCTCCTTGAACCAATGAAGTCCGAGAAGACAGGGGCCCGTCTGCCTTCTTCAAAACTGAGTGTTGAGCCCCTGTATCTACTAAAAAGGTGGTGGGTTGCCCCCCTACAGAGAGTGTTAACCTGGGCTCGGGGGGGGCGCCAGAGCCTTGACACCCCTAGTCACTGTCCTCATCTAATGTGAGGACAGGGGTGGGTTTCTTCTGATCTTTCTGGTCTTTCGGACGCTTGGGGCAGTCCTTGACCCAGTGTCCTCGCTCCTTGCAGTAGGCACACTGGTCCTTGTCCACCTTCGCCGCTTTTTCGCTTCCCTGCCTCCCTTGACCTCTTTCTTTCACTATGGCTGTCAGGATTTTTGTCAAATGCTTGTCTCTTTTTTGTCCCTGCTGTCCTCTCTGTTCCTCCTGCTCTTTCACTAGCCTAACCTCTTTCTCTTCTGGAGTTTCTCTTTTATTGTACACTTTTTCTGCTTCTCTAAGTAAATCCTGTAATTCATAAGTCTGAATACCATCCAGTCTCTGAAGTTTCCTTTTAATGTCTGGTGCAGACTGGTCTATGAATGTCATAGCCACAGTAGCCTTATGTTCTGAGGCATCTGGGTCAAATGGGGTGTACATACGAAACCCCTCTCTAAGTCTTTCCATAAAGGCTGCTGGGCTCTCATCCTTATCCTGAACTACGGTTCTAACCTTGGCCAAATTAGTGGGGCGCTTACCTGCCCCTTTGAGACCCGCCAACAGAGCCTGGCGATAGATTCGGAGACTCTCTACCTGCAGATGTTTCATAGTTCCAGTCCGGGCACAAGGAAATCCTTCATCTATTTCGTTGGGGAGTTGAGGGGAGGCCTCCTGACCTGGCACGTTCTTCGGGCCTCCAAGAGGACCCGCTGCCGTTCTTCAGTGGTCAGGAGGACCTGCAAAGCTGTTGACAATCATCCCAGGTCGGCTGATGGGTGAGGAGA
>JABBCR010000346.1:0-11109 GCA_014849445.1 Cercopithecus mona | reverse complement strand
CAATCATCCCAGGTCGGCTGATGGGTGAGGAGAATGGATTCTATCCATGAACCTTTCAGTTCCTAAAGCTGTTTAGCCTGTGAAAGGAAAATGAATCTGAGGGCCCAAAAATCACTAATCTAAAGGGAAAAAAGCTGGGAACTGCTTAGGGCAAACCTGCCTCCCCTTCTATTCAAAGTCACCCCTCTGCTCACTGAGATAAGTGCATATCTGATGGCCTCCTTTGGGGAGGCTATTCAGAAACCCAAAAGAATACAACAGTCTGTCTCTCACCTACCTGTGACCTGGAAGCCCCCTCCCTGCTTCGAGTTGTCCCGCCTATCCCGACGGAACCAACGTTCATCTTACATATATTGATGTCTCCTATCTCCCTAAAATGTATAAAACCAAGCTGTGTCCCGACCACCTTGGGCACATGTCGTCAAGACCTCCTGAGGCTGTGTCCCGGGCATGCATCCTCAACCTTCGCAAAATAAACTTTCTAAATTGACTGAGACCATCTCAGATATTCCGGGTTCACAAGTCCATGCATCGGGACGTCCCCTGGGGTAGCGCCCCTCCTCCACTGAGCTCACTCGCATCCTCCTTGTGTGTTTTCTTCAGAAGAAATTTCACAGCTACTTGGTCCACACCTGTCGGCCCTACAGGAACCGCTGTTCTCCACAGGGACATGGGCGGTGTACCTGCTGGGGTGTGTGGAGAGGACCAGGCTCCTCTCCTAATTCCCGCTCAGTTAATAACAAAGGTCGACAAGTCAAGAAATTTGCTAACCCTAACCCTAACCCAACCCTACCCCAACCTCAACCCCAACCCCAACCCCAACCCCAACCCCAACCCTAACCACAACCACAACTCCAACCCCAACGCCAAACTCAACCCCAACCCAACCACAACCCTAAACCCAACCCCAATCCCAACCCCAACCCTAACCCTAACACCAACTCCAACCCCAACCCCAACCCTAACCCTAATCCTAACCCTTAACCCTGAACCCTAACCCTAACCCTTAACCTTAACCCTAACCCTAACCCTCCCTCCTCCTCCAGGAAGCCCTCCTGAGTCCACGCCCAGAGTCCAAGCAGCACCTGTGTCTTGAACATTCTGTCTTTCCTCCATGTGCCAGCCCAGCCTCATCATGGGACCCTGAGTCCCTTCAGGCTACTCACCGCTCCGCCAGCACAGGGCCTGGTGCTCACAGCAGCCTCAACCAAGCTACAGATGGTGACATATGCCCAGGACAGAGCCAACTCCCGACAGCATGTGCCTGAAGGCCTTTCAGCAGCTACAGAGACTGGGCATTCCCACCACACACACACACACACACACACACACGAGTCGCTGTCAGGACTGGTGACTTTCAAAGCACTGGGCTAAGGCTAACAGACCAGGATCCTTCCATGGGGCCACAGGAGGCCCCCACCTCCAAAAGGAAGCTGTTCCTTTGGTGAGACCAGGAACCTCCATCCCATGCACCACACACACCACACCCTCCATCACTGCACTGCTCCCTGGAGACCAACGTACGGCACCAGATCCCCACCAGAGGGTCTAAATAACCCCTGGTAGGTGCCTTTGTTCTCTAGGTTAGAGCTGGTGCCTGCAACAGGGTGACAGTCCAGGGCAAAGTCACAATCTGTGCTCTGCTCAGCCTTGTTCTCAGCTGCCCAGGCTCTTGGTCACACCTACCACCCTGGGGAAAGAGGGGGACTCTGCCAAGAATCAGGTGCCCGGTTTACGGTTCAAATTAAATGTTTGCACAAAAATCTTGAAAACCAGTCTCGTCACTGAGAGAGAAAAGGATTTTTTCTGCGTAGTAAGCTGGAGCAGCAGTGTGGAGGGGGCATCCTTGCCGCACAGGGCCCAGGATACCCTAGAGAACAGGGAGGGAAGATCCTGGAGAAGAGAGGTCAGCTTGGCCCAGAACCCAGGGAGGGGCCCTCACTGCTTCTTGTCCTTTGCCCAAAGTGAGGAGTTTGAGGGGAAAAACCAGAGACCACTCACTGGAGTCCTCCCTCTCCCACTCCTCCCACCGCCCTCCTCCCACCCTCGTCCTCCTCCCACTCCCTCCTCCCTCTCCCGCTCCTCCCACCCAGGGGGCACGAACCGCCAGCCCAGCAGGGAGGGGAGGGCCTGATGCAACCCCCAAGTTGCTCATTAATTCCTGGGCTGTGGGGGCCCAACAGGGCCACAGAGGGGCAAGTGCAGAGCTCACTCCTCAACTGTGGTTCTGGCATGCGTTCCAGGGGGACCAGGGGACCAGGCAGAGCAGGAGCCCAGAGGCAGTGAGAGCCCCGAGGGCAGTGCACACACCACAGACCCTTCCCCACGGCCACAGGACAGACACCTTCGCAGGAGGAGGAGGTGAGGCACATGGTGGGTGCAGACAGCCGCAAACCAGAGGGGACAGAGATAAGTCATGAGACATTTACATTTTTCCATCAACAATGGAACTGGAGACATGAGAACAAAAAGAAATCAGCAATGGAAAATAAAGCTAGTTTTTCCCCATTTGAGATACAGCGTGTAAATCGACATACACTGAATATACAAAAAAGACTCCAAGCACTGACAAGGCTCCCTTACTGGCTGCCAAACCTTCATGGAAGCCAACATCTCAGGCAGGCCAGAGCTCTGGGCAACACCTGCCCCCGACGCCCTGCCGTGGTCTCTGCACACACCTGGAAGTTCCCATTGTGCACACCGTAGAGGGCTGGAAGAACACCGCTGGAGAGGACACGTTCTGGTAGAAGGTTCTCTTCACCTGAGGCCAGCAGAGGCCAGTCAGAGGCCTGTGGGGACCCAGGCAGCCTGAGGTCACTGCAGAGGCTGAGCTTCCTTCCATCAGCAGGAGGCCCGCCCACCTCGTCCCTGACACCGCCTCTCTCCGATCTCATCACATCCTGCTGGGGGTCAATGGGGGCCAGTGGGGTGCCTACAGGGAGACGATCTGGCATGAGCCAGTGAAAGAAGTGGAGATACAGCAAAGTGGAGGGAATTGCAGGATCTTAGGAGGAGAAATAGAGGGATGTGTGGCTGGATGAGATCTGAGGGGTGACCCCTGAGGTGGGGAAACAGGAGACAGCTTTACGGGGAGGTTGGTGAAGTCTATTTGGCCTGTGTAATGCTCCTCCTCTGCCACGTCATCCTCCAGTGTGGCCATCTGAACATGCAGCCTGGCCTCATGGATAAAGCCAGAGTCCAGCTCAAAGGCTTCAAGTATGAGCCAGGTCACCCTGACAAAGTGATCCCTGTGCTAGGCCCGCTGTGGGGGTGGGGACAGTTACCAGGTGCTGAAGGGGGGCTGCGTCCCTCAGCCCTCGAGAATACACACATGCACATGCTCACATAACACACACAGGAATACGCCTGTGTTCACACAGGCACACTCACCACATTCACGTGTACACACACACAGGGAAGGCACACACACACACAGAAAGAGCTGTTTGCCCACACACATATGCACACACAGGTAAACATGTCTACAGGCACACACTCATCACACTTGCATGCACACTCATATACACAAGTGTGTGCACAGAAGCAACTCACCACACTCACATACACCAGGTGTGCTCAGAAGCACACTCACCACACTCACATACACAAGTGTGCACAGAAGCAACTCTCCACACTCACACGTGTGCACAGAAGCAACTCACCACACTCACACAAGTGTGCACAGAAGCAACTCACCACACTCACATACACAAGTGTGCACAGAAGCAACTCACCACACTCACAGTGTGTGCAAAGCAACTCACTACACTCACATACACAAGTGTGCACAGAAGCAACTCACCACACTCACACACACGTGTGCACAGAAGCACAGTCACCACACTCACATACACAAGTGTGCACAGAAGCAACTCACCACACTCACACACACGTGTGCACAGAAGCAACTCACCACACACACGTGTGCACAGAAGCAACTCACCACACTCATATACACACGTGTGCACAGAAGCAACTCACCACACTCACATACACAAGTGTGCACAGAAGCAACTCATCACACTCACAAAGTGTGTGCAAAGCAACTCACTACACTCACATACACAAGTGTGCACAGAAGCAACTCACCACACTCACACACACAAGTGTGCACAGAAGCACAGTCACCACACTCACATACACAAGTGTGCACAGCACACTCACCACACTCACATACACAAGTGTGCACAGAAGCAACTCACCACTCTCACAAAGTGTGTGCAAAGCAACTCACTACACTCATACACAAGTGTGCACAGAAGCGCACTCACCACACTCACATACACAAGTATGTGCACAGAAGCACACTCACCACACTCACATACACAAGTGTGCACAGAAGCAACGCACCAAAGTGTGTGCAAAGCAACTCACTACACTCACATACACAAGTGTGCACAGAAGCAACTCACCACACTCACATACACAAGTGTGCACAGAAGCAACTCACCACACTCACATACACAAGTGTGCACAGAAGCAACTCACCACACTCATATACACAAGTGTGCACAGAAGCAACTCACTACACTCACAAACACAAGTGTGCACAGAAGCAACTCACCACACTCACACACACAAGTGTGCACAGCACAGTCGCTACACTCACATACACAAGGGTGCACAGAAGCACACTCACCACACTCACATACACAAGTGTGCACAGAAGCACGCTCACCACACTCACACACACAAGTGTGCACACAAGCACGCTCACCACCCTCACACACAAGTGTGCACAGAAGCACGCTCACCACACTCACACACACGTGTGCACAGAAGCACACTCACCACTCTCACAAAGTGTGTGCAAAGCAACTCACTACACTCATACACAAGTGTGCACAGAAGCGCACTCACCACACTCACATACACAAGGGTGCACAGAAGCACGCTCACCACACTCACACACAAGTGTGCACACAAGCACGCCACCACACTCACACACAAGTGTGCACAGAAGCACGCTCACCACACTCACACACAAGTGTGCACAGAAGCGCACTCACCACACTCACATACACAAGGGTGCACAGAAGCACACTCACCACACTCACATACACAAGTGTGCACAGAAGCACGCTCACCACACTCACACACACAAGTGTGCACACAAGCACGCTCACCACCCTCACACACAAGTGTGCACAGAAGCACGCTCACCACACTCACACACACGTGTGCACAGAAGCACACTCACCACACTCATACACAAGTGTGCACAGCACAGTCGCTACACTCACATACACAAGGGTGCACAGAAGCACACTCACCACACTCACATACACAAGTGTGCACAGAAGCACGCTCACCACACTCACACACACAAGTGTGCACACAAGCACGCTCACCACCCTCACACACAAGTGTGCACAGAAGCACGCTCACCACACTCACACACACAAGTGTGCACAGAAGCACACTCACCACACTCACATACACAAGTGTGCACAGAAGCACACTCACCACACTCTCACACACAAGTGTGCACAGAAGCACGCTCACCACACTCACACACACAAGTGTGCACAGAAGCACACTCACCACACTCACACAAGTGTGCACAGAAGCACACTCACCACACTCACACACACAAGTGTGCACAGAAGCACAGTCACCACACACACACAAGTGTGCACAGAAGCACACCACACTCACAAGTGTGCACAGAAGCACACTCACCACACTCACACACACACTCATACACATAGGCAAACCCATGTGCACACTCACAGATACAAACACAAGGCACACGGGTACACTTTCATACAAAGGGAAGGCAAGGGGAGGAGGGAGGGAGGGAGGAAGGGAGGGAGGGAAAGGGAAGGGAAGGGAAGGAAAGGAAGAGGAAAAGAAAGCAAAGGGAAAAGGAAAGGAATGGAAGGGAAGGGAAGGGAATTAGAAAAAAAAACTTACAGTTTTGTTAATCCTCTACTGTTAATTTTTTTTCATTAATTTATCTTAACCATTATTTGTCTGTGAAAACAACAAGCTGAACTCCAATGCCTTTTTTTGTTTTTTGTGTTTTTTTGGAAGTAAGGTCTCACTCTGTCACCCAGGCTGGAGTACAGTGGCACGATCACGGCTCACTGCAGCCTCGACCTCCCAGGTTCAAGCAATCCTCCAGCCTCAGCCTCCCAAATAGCTGAGACCACAGATGTGCACCACAATGCCTAGCTAATGTTGTTTTTTTTTGGTAGAGATAGGGCCTCACCACATTGCCTAGGCTGGTCTTGAACGTCTGGGCTCAAGCGATCCCCCTACCTTTTTTTCCTAAAGTGCTGTGATTATAGGCCTGAGCCACCAAGCCCAAGCTTGCAATGCCTTTCTTCACAAGATTTAATTCTGCCGGCAGGAGTATGTAGCATGACCTTCATGTCTATGCTACCTCCTCAGCTCCTCCAGCATGTTGTGCTTCGCTCCATGTCAGATACTGACATGAGCCTCATGCAGCATGTCACAGGCGTTCTCATTTTTCGCACAGTAGCAAAAGTTGCTGTTGCTTCTGAGAGGGGATGCTCAGCATTTCCTCACTCCCAATGCAAAGAGCATCCAATTGCTTCAGGTGGCAGAGCAAGAGGGAAGACTTCCTCTTTTCTTTGGCCTTTTTCATTTGTTTGACTATCTCGTTGTATTTGTCACTTGTCAAGTACATAGAATTATCTCTCTCTTTGGAGAACGGAATGTGAAAGCAGTGATAAAAACTTCTGTTTGATATCACACCCAAGGTCCACCCCGATGTGGCTGGGAGCTGTGACAATGACAGTAGGAAGCTATGCTGACAGGAAACTGTAACGCATGCCCAGGAAAGACTTCAGTTTACTGAAAACTGCCCAGTCTCCCTGCCTGGCACACACTAACCAGCGGATGCCAACTGATGTCAGTGTGACTCCCTCCATCTGACTAATACACTCCAAGACACTATTTGTTTGCTGATGTTTGTGACAAGGTCTCACTCTATCACCCAGGCATCAGTGCAGTGCCACAGTCACAGCTCACTGCAGCCTCAACCTCCTGGGCCTAACCTCAACCTTCCTGCCTCAGCCTCCTGAGCAACTGGGTGTAGGGTCCAGCCCTACATGGCTTAGTGGGTGTTCTTCCCCTGTGTGGAGACAAGAGATTGTAATAAATAAAGACACAAGACAAAGAGATAAAGAGAAAACAGCGGCCGGGCACGGTGGCTCAAGCCTGTAATCCCAGCACTTTGGGAGGCTGAGACGGCGGATCACCAGCTCAGGAGATCGAGACCATCCTAGCTAACACGGTGAAACCCCATCTCTACTAAAAAAATACAAAAAAACTAGCTGGGCATGGTGGTGGGCGCCTGTAGTCCCAGCTGCTCGGGAGGCTGAGGCAGGAGAATGGCGTAAACCCCAGAGGCAAAGCTTGCAGTGAGCTGAGATCCGGCCACTGCACTCCAGCCTGAGCGACAGAGCCAGACTCTGTCTCAAAAAAAAAAAAAACAGAGAAAACAGCTGGGCCGGGGGGACCACTACCATCAAGACATGAAGACCGGTAGTGGCCCCACATGGCTGGGTGCACTGATATTTACTGCACACAAGACAAGGGGGCAGGGTAAGGAGGGTGAATCTTCTAAGTGATTGACAAGGTGAAGCAAGTCATGTGATTACCAGATAGGGGGCCCTTCCCTTTTAGGTAGCCAAAGCAGAGAGAGAAGGCAGCGTACGTCAGCATTTTCTTCTATGCACTTTTAAGAAAGATCAAAGACCTGAAGACTCACTATTTCTTCTACTGCTATCTACTACAAACTTCAAAGAGGAACCAGGAGTACAGGAGGAGCATGAAAGTGGACAAGGAGTGTGACCACTGAAGCACAGCACCACAGGGAGGGGGTTAGGCCTCTGGATGACTGCGGGCAGGCCTGGATAATATCCAGCCTCCCACAAGAAGCTGGTGAAGCAGAGTGTTCCCCGACTCCTCCAAGGAAAGGAGACTCCCTTTTGCAGTCTGCTAACTAATGGGTGCCTTCACAGACACTGGCGTTACCGCTTGACCAAGGAGCCCTCAAGTGGCCCTTATGCGGGCGTGACAGAGGGCATGACTCTTGCCTTCTAGGTCACTTCTCACAATGTCCCTTTAGCACCTGACCCTATACCCGCCCGTTATTCCTAGGTTATATTAGCAATGCAACAAAGAGCAATATTAAAAGCTAAGGATTAATAATGTTTATAATAATGATTGATAATTGTTCACGATCATCTCTATATCTAATTTGTATTACGATTATTCTTATCCTAACCATTTTATTCATTATACGGAAACAGTTTGTGCCTTCGGTCTCTTGCCTCAGCACCTAGGTAATCCTCCACCCACAACTGGAACTACAAGTGCATGCCACCACAGCTGGCTTTTTTTTTTTTTTTTTTTTGTAGAGACAGGGCCTTACTATGTTGCTCAGGTTAGTCTCAAACTCCTGGCCTCAAGCTATACTCCTGCCTCAGCCTCCTAAAGTGCTGAGATTACAGGTGTGAGCCAATGCACCCACCCCGAAGGTGGCGTTCAAAGTTGATTTCTCATCCAACTCTGATTCTAGACTGAATGGCACAGACCCTCAAATGTGAGGTGCTGACTAGCAATCCAGGAATCCAGAAATATACCCATGATGGACAGCCCAGAGAAAGCCCCAGTGTTGGTGCAGAAGCCGCCTGCTCAGGTGCAAGAGGCCTAGGACTTGGGAGTGTTCCTCACATGCATGTTATCTGAGGTTAGATCTGGGAATGCCTCAGCCAGGTGCGCAGACATGTGCATGGAGAGCAGGTGGGAGACATGGGCACCTGGACTCCCCAGCAAAACCTTCAAGACAAGCTTAGTGCAACCAATCCCCTGGGCTGTTCATAACAACCCCTCTCTGGTCCTGCAGAAGGGAGGTAGACTCATATAGAGGCTTCCTGGCAGGACCCTACAGCTGGAGACAGAGGCCACCCACTTAAGCACCTGCATCCTGCAATGAAGCCAACTCATGCCCTGAAACCCAAGTCCTTACCCAAATGGATCACATCCCCATGGCTTTCCCATATGCTGTCCCTGCAAGCCTCTTTCTGAGGGGCATCAGGTGCCCCCTAGTCCTCCCTTGTGGGATCTAGGGCCTTGTGTCCAAATGCCACCCTTTCCTTGGAATGAGCCCATATCCATGGGAAAAAGAGAGTCTAGGGGGTGTCACAGGAATCCAGGGGAAAACAGCAGAAAGAAGGAGTGCAGGCAGAGACAGCAGGGAGAGTGGGGAGACAAGAAGAGAGAGGGAGAATGAGCACCCAGGCCTGGCCAGGGCATGCCTGCAACCATGCGGATACCCCATAACAGGGCTGGGATGCCAGGAGGGCAGAGCCCAGCTGTGCTGCCTCACTAGCTCACCTACCACAGGTCTGCGAAGGCAGAGCATCATTTCAGAGGAGAGCATGGCAAGAAGCATCCAGGGCCCAGGAGGAAGAGAGCTGGAAGGTGTGCGGCTGGGAAGTCCTCCCACTCAGACCCACATTTGAATCTCTTTGGGGGCGCAGCTGGCTCAGTCTTTGCAGTCTGCAGGATTGAAGGTCAGTGGAAAGGTGAACTGAAAATAAGCAGGATGTCCATCTATCCCTGCTAGCCCTACTTCTGGACACACGGAAGGCTCAGTGAAGTGGGGATAGACTCCAGGAAGACCACGGAGGGAGATGCTGCACAGTGAACCTGGCTTTCTCCTGGGCTTCCACTAGGTCACTGGCACACTGTGCTCCAAGGGCCCCAGGCTGTCATAAGTTACGCTTGAGAGTTCATGGAAGCTTTTGAGAACCATGTATTTGAGATGGAAGTTCACTTGAGATAATAAATTAACGCAGATTAAAAAAATATTTGCGGAATTAAAGGGCCGGGCGTGGTGGCTCATGCCTGTAATCCCAGCACTTTGGGAGGCTGAGGTGGGTGGATCACGAGGTCAGGAGATCGGACCAACCCGGTTAACATGGTGAAACTCCGTCTCTATTAAAATACAAAAAAAAAAAAAAAATTACCCAGGCATGGTGGTGGGCTCCTGTAGTCCCAGCTATTCGGGAGGCTGAGGCAGGAGAATGGTGTGAACCTGGGAGGTGGAGCTTGTAGTGAGCTGAGATCATGCCACTGCACTCCAGCCTGGGCGACAGAGCGAGACTCCTTCTCTTTTCTTTTTTTTTTTTTTTTTTTTGTTGTGTCAGAGTCTCGCTTTGTCGCCCAGACTGGAGTGCAGTGGCCGGATCTCAGCTCACTGCAAGCTCCGCCTCCCAGGTTCATGCCATTCTCCTGCCTCAGCCTCCCGAGTAGCTGGGACTACAGACATCCGCCACCTTGCCCGGCTAGTTTTTTGTATTTTTTAGTAGAGACGGGGTTTCACCATGTTAGCCAGGATAGTCTCGATCTCCTGACCTTGTGATCCGCCTGTCTTGGCCTCCCAAAGTGCTGGGATTACAGGCTTGAGCCACCGCACCCGGCCGCGAGACTCCTTCTCAAAAAAAAAAAGTCTGGGGAATTAAATATAATGAAGTGGGAACATTCAGAACAGTACCACTTTCACTGAGGGAGAGAGACAGGAGGATCTTCTTCCCCCCAACAAAGTCCTGTGCCTCAGAACTCCCACCTCCAGCTCACACCCAGGCCCTACTTGGGACCTCTTTTCCCCTTGAAGAGCTCCTGGTAGCAGTTGATCATGTTGCTGATGCCCTGACGGATGTTGAGACTGTGCTTCAAGTTGGGATCACTGTCACTGATGATCTGCAAGCCAGCACCAAAGTGTGCAACGGCCTTGGCCAGGTGCCCGGCCGTGAGCTGGCGGCACACTGGCAAGCTGTCCTCGCCCTCCTCCCAGGCCACCCGCTCCTGCTCCCATCCCATCAACTCCTCGTTGGACAGATCCGCCCCACGGCACTGCAGCAGCTCCCTCGTGTTGGCCTCTGCCACCTCTATAAAACCTGCACTGTGCGCCAACACCATGTCACCCTGGATCTGCAGGAGAGCTTCCATGAGCCAGATGCCCACATTGCCATGGACACGCTTGGGCCATAGCTTCTTCCACCTTCCGTTCAGAGCAACTGGTAGGAAGTCAGGCGTGGTGGCTCACGCCTGTAACCCCAGCACTTTGGG
>JABBCR010000302.1:0-10081 GCA_014849445.1 Cercopithecus mona | reverse complement strand
CAGCCTGGGCGACAGAGCGAGACTCCTTCTCTTTTCTTTTTTTTTTTTTTTTGTTGAGACAGAGTCTCGCTTTGTCGCCCAGACTGGAGTGCAGTGGCGGGATCTCAGCTCACTGCAAGCTCCGCCTCCCGGGTTCACGCCATTCTCCTGCCTCAGCCTCCCGAGTAGCTGGGACTACAGACACCCGCCACCTCGCCGGGCTAGTTTTTTGTATTTTTTAGTAGAGACGGGGTTTCACCATGTTAGCCAGGATGGTCTCGATCTCCTGACCTTGTGATTCGCCCATCTCGGCCTCCCAAAGTGCTGGGATTACAGGTTTCAGCCACCGCGCCCGGCCGCGAGACTCCTTCTCAAAAAAAAAAAGTCTGGGGAATTAAATATAATGAAGTGGGAACATTCAGAACAGTACCACTTTCACTGAGGGAGAGAGACAGGAGGATCTTCTTTCCCCCAACAAAGTCCTGTGCCTCAGAACTCCCACCTCCAGCTCACACCCAGGCCCTACTTGGGACCTCTCTTCCCCTTGAAGAGCTCCTGGTAGCAGTTGATCATGTTGCTGATGCCCTGACGGATGTTGAGACTGTGGTTCAAGTTGGGATCACTGTCACTGATGATCTGCAAGCCAGCACCAAAGTGTGCAACGGCCTTGGCCAGGTGCCTGGCCGTGACCTGGCGGCACGCTGGCAAGCTGTCATCACCCTCCTCCCGGGCCGCCCACTCCTGCTCCCATCCCATCACCTCCTCGTTGGACAGATCCGCCCCACAGCACTGCAGCAGCTCCCTCATGTTGGCCTCTGCCACCTCTACAAAACCTGCACTGTGCGCCAACACCATGATGTCGCCCTGGATCTGCAGGAGAGTTTCCATGAGCCAGATGCCCACATTGCCATGGACACGCTTGGGCCATAGCTTCTTCCACCTTCCGTTCAGAGCAACTGGTAGGAAGTCAGGCGTGGTGGCTCACGCCTGTAACCCCAGAACTTTGGGAGGCCAAGGCAGGTACAAGTCATCCAATCATTAATTGCTTTAACAACTATTGATTTAGTTTCTACTATATGGTAGAGATTGTAAACTATCTGGCCTTTTACAAAATAAAGTATGCTGACCTTGAGCTAGTATAAGAAAAATATTTAGTATAATTTGGAAGGAAGTCATAGAGGAAATTACTGAAACTTTAAGAGAAAGTAAGCCTCATTAACACAAGTATATGGAGAATATTAGAAGTGGCAGGTACTGGTATGATTTTCAGACAATAGAGCTTGATAGATACGTATTTATGGGATAGAGACAGATTTAGGAATAAGCCATAAGATTTAAAGATATGGCTAAGGACATTTTTAAATTTAAAGAAATTATAAACTAAGTATCTTGGAAGATAATAGTATCCTTTGTACTCTGCCTTGTTTTTACATTTCTGTAATTATTTTGTCTTCATTTTATGATCTCGAGAATCTCTACAAAAGATACATTAGTAATAGCAATCAATTTCGATAACAGTATTAGTTTAGAAATATTTTCAGTGCTAATTTAAAGTGGACAGAATTTCAGAACTCATGCTCTTGGGGGAAATAAGGTCCTACTGTTGGTATTTTCTAATATAAGTGAAAATATATTAGAATTAGTTGTAAGAAACACAACATTAATTTTAAATTTTCATGATATATTTATCTTCCCTTTCCAAATTAGTAAAGTACAGGTCATTTTACTTTGATATCCATTTACTTCAAGTTGTTGGGGTCCGCGTGTTTCCTAAACAAAGGAATGAACACACAAGACAACACAAGACAAGACAAACATGGCGGCCGCCTCGAATGGCGCGCTCCGCTTTATTTTATACAGTCGTTTGTGGTATGTTGCCAAGTCACAAGACACATTGTTGTTTTTCTGACCTTTCCCTGACTTTCTGGATTTTCAAGATATTTACATATAAACAGGCCCCCAATGCCCTGCTTCGTTTGCGAGAGCAGGACTTATGGGGAACGCCCTGCTTCATTTGTGAGAGCAGGACTTATGGGGAACGCCCTGCTTCGTTTGCGAGAGCAGGACTTATCGGGAACACCCTGTTTGTGAGCACGTAGTCCTCTACATTTCCCCTTTCCTTATTTACAAGTTTGAATTTCTTTTAAAACCATCATTACATGTTGGGCTCGCTGGGATTCGGTGTTTGCCCTTTGGCACCATCTCCAGCAGACTGTGAAAAATGACAAAGGCAAGAACAACAATCAATACATTACTAGAAACAGAGGTCAGCAAAGTTTTTACAGGACTCATAGGGTTCAAAGACATCAAACTTTGTGCAATACCAGTCATCAAATCTGAACCAGTCAGAAACGGTAACTGATTACAAAATGTTTCAGAAATGTTCTGTTTTAATTCTTGTATTTCTAGGGAAAGATTATTATGACCAATTAAAAGTCTCTTTATCTCAGTCCAGTTATGTACAGTGCTGTTTAAAGGAACAGGAGTAATACAAAATTGGGTAGTGTTTCAATCACATTTCAACAAAGCTCGGGTATTCAACACTGTTAGCTGATCTCCCAACCAAGAAACCACTTGTTCCAGATTATCTACTCGTTCAGTCAAATGAGCATCTACGTCTCGTTGCTGCTGCCACAACAAATGTGGTTGTTCATGCCATTGTTGCACAAATTCTGCATTTTGTATACTCCGGTGTAGAGCTAATCCAGCAACAGCGGCGGTGGAAGCAATTGCTAGAAGTCCTATCACCGCGGTCACGACGATTTCAACCATCCTCTGACTGTGGTGGACAAGATCTTGCATAACCTTGTAAATTTGAGTAATCCCAGCAGATTCACTCCAAGTACGTGTTAAGTTTACAGGTAGCCAGGTTTCTTTTCTGGCTCTTAGTAAATATAAATTGGAATGAGACTCATTCCAATTATTATTTCACCAAGTACTATTTATACAACTTAAGAATGTACAATTGTTTGTACAGTTAACTACTCCTGTATTATTATCCCATTTAAAAATTCCTGTCGACAACAAGTAAGGCTTTCTTACACATGCAATAACATATCTAGAACTATTTCGATGCAAAGATATATGGAAAGGGTTAGCAATATTAGTAATATTTAAGGACATGTTTCCCGTGAAAGTGAACATTGGTTTACCAGCAGCTAGCAACTTCCAAATATGACCTTGTATTTGTGAGGTATTAGCCAAATGTGGCAAGGGGGTGATAGACCACCATCATGCCAAATAATAGTTTCATTGCCATCTGCAGAAATGCTGTGATTACCTTTATGCCAACGCAGGTTGACATGACTGAATTTAGTCTGAAAATCTGCATGTACACTCCAATCTGTAACAAGGTATTTATGACTCTTCCCTTTTACTTCTGACAACAATCGTGGCCCACTACTTTTACATCTAGTCCACTCTAGTTGGGAAACACCTCCTGACACATCAGGAATCGGGCATAAAGATAATGTACTTGGCAGAGTTTCATTAAGTACTGCAGTATGATTACACTTAAAACTTTGAGCAACAATAATCATAGTAAAGGCAGAGATATGACTATGGTTATAGCGAACAGCCCAAGCCTCATGAGAAAGATGCAGACAATGTGGACTACCCTCAAGACATATAGGTGACCCTTCAACCTCAAATTGATATGAACTATTTACAGTGCCAGTGTTTAATTCAGGATCCTGGTTTAAAAAGGCGATGGAATCCAAGCAGTATCATTAGTAAATACTGGGACTTCTATGTCTCCCCAGGCCACACCTGGATATAAGGGTGGAAAAGGCATATAAGCCTAGTATGTAAATTCTACAGCTGTTACTTGACCATTTACTACGGCCAGCATAGCCAGGAATAAAGTCAGTGGGGTTTTGGGCTGCCCAGCTTGTTGAACAACCCCTTCAGCTTCTTAACCTTTTCAGTTGTCCCCATGTCGGGGGCTCTGCACGAGTTCAAGGTGAATGTTCTCTCTCAGATTTAGCTCCTGGAATTCCTTCAGGAACTCTTCGGATCGGCTTCTCTTCGCCATGGCACTGTTTCAACCCGGCACCTGTACGGACAAGAGCATAGCCTCGGCCCCATTGTAAAACTTTTCCTTTTAAATATTTTCCTTGTAATGAAGGATAATACACCCACAGATTACTGTTTTGCGGCTTTTCTAAAGGCTGTTGAAAATGTTTCACCGCTGCAGACTGCTGTAATTGGCACCAATGGTTGAGAAAATTTAAAGTAAAAAGGGCTTTCAGAATTTGATGTTTGGTTTTAAAAGTTGTAATTTTAAGGAAGCATTGGCTCTTTCAATAATTGCTTGACCTTGACTGTTAAATGGAATACCAGTGCAATGATGAATATGGTATAAAGAGAGGAAGGCAGCCAATTTGCGAGAGCACTAAGCAGGGCATTATCAGTTTTAATTCAGCAGGGACTCCCATAACTGCAAAGCAAGTAAATAAATGAGTAATAACAGAGTCAGCCTTTTCAGAGGGTAATGGCGAGCCCACTGTCAATGTGACCACGTATCAATAGTATGATGAACATATTTTAAACGACCAAAGGAAGGAACATAGTTACATCCATTTGCCAAATGTGATTTTGTTGAATGCCTTGAGGATTAATACCTGGACTTAAAAAAGGTGTAATAATAGGAGCACAAGATCAGCAGGCTCTGACAATAGCTCGGGCTTGACGGCGTGTTATAGAAAATCGCCGTTGTAATCCTAAACTATTAGTATGATGTAGTTGGTGCTCATCCTGAGCCCACTGGACACTGCCAATAAGTAAAGAATCAATCTGACTATTGCTAAAAGATAAAGGTCCTGGCAAAGCTGAATGAGAATAATTTTTATAGGGTCAGCACCAAGCAACTGATGAGCTCGATGTCATCTTTTAATAATTAATTCAGCCAATTTATCAATATATGGGTGAATTTTCTTAATGGCTTTATTAGCCAAAAACAGCCACTCCAGAATATTATCTTGGTGTAAAATGGCCATTGGTGAATGGGGAGTATGCAAAAGACACAATGAAAGTGGAAGATTGGGTGCAATATAATCAAGGTGAGCTTCACTAATTCTATTTTCTGCAAATGACAATTCTTCTTCTGCTACAGGGGATAAAGTCCCCATAGGCTGAATACAAGTATTTACAGCTCTAAGATCAGTTAATAAGTGCCATTTTCCTTTTTTCTTTTTTCTTTTCTTTTTTTTTTTTGACAAGACAAACACAGGGGAATTCCATGCAGAAGTACTTGGTTCAATATGCCCCTCGGCCAATTGTTCCTTAACTAAATTCTTTAAAGCCTTAAGTTTTTCTTTAGATAATGGCCACTGTTCCACCCAAACAGGAGTTGTAGTTTTCCACCTTAATTGTAAAGCTTGAGGCTTGTGGACAGTGGCTAAGAGTTTAAAGGATTGTAGCCCATTTTGAACATCATATTTTTGGCAGCAGAAGAAATATGAGGAATGCTTAAAAAGGCACCAAATTGTTGTAAAAGATCACGGCCCCAAAGGTTAATATTAATGGGAACAATATAAAAGAACACTTTTCCTTGTTGTCCTTCAGGTCCTACACAGCTCAGGGGCTCGACAGTTTGGTAGACTATAGAAGCAGTACCTAGGCCAGATAGAGGAACCGATACTTGTTTCTTTTTCCAGTGATAGGCCATTGAGCCAAACATTATTATATACATCCTCTCCTGTGTCGACTAATCCCTCAAAAAGTATCCCATTAATTTGCAATGAACATAAAGGTTTTTGATCAGAAACTAAAGTTTCCCAGAAAACAGTTTTCCCAGTACTACCGAAACCTCCTTGACAAGACACATCTCTAGATAAGAAAGGAAAAAAAGGCAATAAAAGCAATTGTGCAATACGTTCCCTTGCCTCTAGGCGCATAAATTGTGAGACTTGTACCATAATAAGGATTTCATCAGTAAAATCAGGATCAATAATTCCTGGGACCACCATTAACCCCCGCATAGCGCTGCTGCTTTGACCTAGTAAAGTCCTACATGTCCCTTTGGCAAAGGACCACACACTCCGGTAGCCAACTTATATATTCCTCCATTAGGAGATAAAGTATAAGGTTGGACAATAGCTAGGTCAGCAGTGGCACTCTGTTTGGTGGCAGCATAAAGCTGAGAAACTGGGGTAGGGTAAGATGTCTTTAAGGAGGACTCGAGGTCATTCCTTGATGTTGTAAGCCACTGCTCACTGGGTACTGGCATAGGCCTGCATTGTAGTTGTTGGGGCCCCAAGCCTGCGGGCCCCGGCTCCCGTTCGAGAGGGGTGACAATACATTCCACTTTATCAGTTTTTGAACGGCATTCATTGATCCAATGTCGACCTTGCCACATTGTTTACACATATCAGATGGTAACCTTTTTTCTTTTAGAGCAGAAGAGCCTAATTTTTCCGCATTCCTTTTTAAAATGACCGGGTTTTCCACATTGATAGCATATACTTTGTTTAGAATTGCCTTTTAAAGCCTTAGAAAGTGCCCCAGCAAACAACTGAGCATTGTAAATAGCTCCTCCAACACCTGCACAAGCCCGAATGTATTCAGCTAAATCAGCTCCACTAGCTTTTAGAGGACGCAGCAATTTTTGGCACTCGGGATTAACACTCTCAAAAGCCAGAGTATCCAAAAGAATTTTAGCAGCAGGGCCTGAACCTACAGTCTTTAATACAGCATCTTGAAGACGGGCTACCAAATCTGGATACGGCTCAGTGGCTCCTTGTAGGATCTTTACAAAAGGTAAAGAAGTTTTACCCGCTATTTCAACCTTAGTCCACGCTTTTATAAACAAGGCTTTAATCTAAGTGAGAGCAATATCATCTAGGCCTGCCTGAGCATTAAGAGTGGCCTTTTGTCCTGAATCCATAAGCTGCTCTTCAGTAGGTCCTGGGGGATTTCGGGTAGCATTTTTTCTAGCTTGTACTCTTGCTTCCTCCCACCACCAACTTTTTAATTGAAGCCATTGTGAACGATCAAGGACAGCCTGTCCCAAAGTTTCCCAGTCAATAGAAATCATCATACGTTCTAAAGAGAAGGAATCGAGAAGGCCAAGAACAAACTGTGACTGAGGTCCATAATTAGCATTTCTTGAGGTAGTACTTTCCACTGAAACCTGGTGGCTAGTTCTTTATTATTTATGGCTGGTATAGTAAAGGCAAATTTTTCACAATCTTGCTCTGCCAGAGGAATGGTGAAAAAGCAATCCTTAAGATCAATTATAATTAAAGGCCAGTCTTTTGGGATCATGGCCGGAGAGGGCAATCCGGGTTGAAGAGGCCCCATGGGTTGAATTACAGCATTTACGGCTCTTAAGTCCATTAACATCCGCCATTTGCCTGATTTTTTCTGAATTACAAATACAGGAGAATTCCAGGGTGAGAATGAAGGCTCAATGTGTCCTTTTTCTAATTGTTCCTTTGCTAATAAATGTAAAGCCTCCAGTTTTTGCTTGATGGCGCCACTGATTTACCTATACCGGTTTCTCTGTTTTCCAAGTTAATGGAATGGGTTTAGGAGGCGCTACAGTGGCCGCCCTTAAAAAGAATACCTTATTCCTTTTCTTTCTTGATTTTTCTCAGTCTCAATTGGGACTTTAATGCCATTTTTATTTTTTCCTAACCCCTTTCCTGGTATATATCCCATCTTAGTCATGATTTTTTGACTCATTGGGGCTGTATAATGGAGCGGCATAATGATTTCCGCACCCCATTGTTGTAATAAATCTCGACCCCATAGATTAACAGGAATTGAAGTAATCATTGGCTGAACAGTACTTTCTTATCTGGTCCTAAACAATGTAAAATCATTGTACTTTCACACACTTCTGAAGCTGTGCCTACGCCGACAAGTCTTGTACCAGCCTTTTGTTTAGGCCAAGTTTTTGGCCACTGATTTAAAGCAATGACAGAGATATCTGCTCCAGTGTCTACCAACCCTTCAAACTGTTTTCCTTGAATAATGGCCTTACACACAGGTCTGCTCTCAGAGACCAGACTTGCCCAATATGCAGCCTTTCCTGCCTGATCAGTGCTTCCGAACCCTCCTGTTCTTTTTATCTCACTGTTTCCAACTTTAATATAAGATAGGAGTCATAATTGAGAAATCCTGTCTCCTAGACTGGCACTCCAAGGAATTGAGGAACTAATAACCAATTGAATTTCGCCTTTATAGTCTGAATCAACCACACCAGTATGAAACAGGAGCAGCGGTACCTTGCAATTTTAACAACTGTTGTAACAGCTCTAAAATGCGCTGCAAATCAGAATTTCCTTCAGATGAAGGAGGCATTAGCTCTTTTTCAAATTCCTTGTCCTCAACAATATGTTCCTCTCTAGGATCACTCCTCTCTAAAGCTTCATATTCCTCACCTCCTTTGTCAGTATCGCCATTCTCTGAGTAATTTTCAAGTAACTCTAATCCTGAGTAATGGAACTACACAAAGTCCACAAAGTCAGAGGCAACGTTTGCCCCCGCTGATGAGCTCGATGCAGGGCTTTAACCACTTAAACCATTCCTTTCTATTTAACTGCACTTTGGTTTGGTATTGAAACCAATAACAATGTTGTTCAACATGGGCAAACAATCGCTTCAAAGTCTTATGTTCCTTAACTAACTTCTACTCCTATAGACATCAACAGTCCCTGGAGTAACCACAAATATTCAGAGGCCAGAGAGGTGGAATTCCCCATAATTTTCCGTGGGTCCCCTTTCTTTATTTACCTGCCCGGGTGTTCCTCCGGTTCCTTGCTCGTGGAGCCACGGACCCTGCTAAGCCAGATGTTGGGGTCCGCGTGTTTCCTAAACAAAGGAATGAACACACAAGACAACACAAGACAAGACAAACATGGCGGCCGCCTCGAATGGCGCGCTCCGCTTTATTTTATACAGTCGTTTGTGGAATGTTGCCAAGTCACAAGACACATTGTTGTTTTTCTGACCTTTCCCTGACTTTCTGGATTTTCAAGATATTTACATATAAACAGGCCCCCAATGCCCTGCTTCGTTTGCGAGAGCAGGACTTATGGGGAACGCCCTGCTTCATTTGTGAGAGCAGGACTTATGGGGAACGCCCTGCTTCGTTTGCGAGAGCAGGACTTATCGGGAACACCCTGTTTGTGAGCACGTAGTCCTCTACACAAGTCTATATCTTAGCTACAATGGGTGCAAGTAAATTTATATAACAATATAATTTATTTTGTCTTTATAAGTACATTTAGGTAAATGTGCTTTATAGCAATTGTAGAGAATAAGTGCCCAAAGATACAGTTTTACTAATTGGAATATTATATAGCTAGACATGTGAGAAGCAGACAGGTATGGTTTACCTTCAAAATGGCACATTCCTTCATTATTTATACATGCAAAAATATTTATGGAACATTCCCTGTGTTCCCAGTACTCATTTAGGCACTGAAGATGCAGAGTTGTACTAAATACAAAGGGCCACAAGGAAACATTCAGTGGTGCTGATTTTGTTCATTACTCTGTCGTGATGCCTTCATGGGTATATAAAATATCAAAGCTTATCAATTAAGGCACTTTCAGTATGTGTATTTTATTGCCTATATGTTAATTATACCTCAATAAAGCTGTTAAAAAACCCTTAAACTATAATTGCTGAACTGCTGGAGGTCAGTATGAATGCGTCTAAGAGTTAAGAACTATGGGGGAAGGGTCAATCATAAGGGATCCCCATGCTTTTGTGAGTCTTACCTCCAGGAGCTTGGGCAAGTTATCACAGTGAATATTGGAGAAAAATCCCCTCAGGCTTCCCATAGTGGGAGGGGAAAACAAAACATTTTGATTTATGCCACAATATTTGCTTCTTCTTAGCAATACCTGTCCTTAAAAGAAACTATTTTACTAGAGCCTCACTATTGGGTTTTTTTTTATCAGAGCCTTACTGTCTTGGGGGAAGAAAAATACCCTACTTTAAAAGCTTGCTTTTGAGAAATGTCTGTTCATATCCTTTGCCCACTTTTTGATGGGGTTGTTTGTTTTTTTCTTGTAAATTTGTTTGAGTTCTTTGTAACATATGACCCAGCCATCCCATTACTGGGTATATACCCAAAGGATTATAAAT
>JABBCR010001236.1:0-23772 GCA_014849445.1 Cercopithecus mona | reverse complement strand
AAGAAGAGGAAGAGATGCCAGGAGTCCTTGCACACAGAGAAAAAGCCACATGAAGACACAGTGAGAAGGCGGCTGTCTGCAAGCCAAAGAGGGAGACCTGGCTAGAAACCAATGCTGCCGGCATCTTCATTTGGGTTTCCAGCCTCCAGAACTGTGAGAAAGTAAATTTTGGTTGTTTAAGCCACCAGTCTACAGTATTCTGTTAAGACAGCCATAGCAAACTAATATACAGGCAATGAGGATCTGCTATTTAGGCCAATGGTGTATCAGAATCACCTAGAAGGACTGTTAAACATAGATTGCTGGGTCCTACCCTCATGGTTTCTCCTTCAGTAGATCTGAGCAGAGTCTAGAATCTATCTATGTATCTATGTATCTATGTATCTATGTATGTATGTATCTATCTATCTATCTATCTATCTATCTATCTATCTACCTATCTATCTATCTATTTTGAGATGCAGTCTTGCTCTGTTGCCCAGGCTGGAGTGCCCTGGCTTGACCCCAGCTCACTACAACCTCGCTTTCTGAGAATATGCTTTGTGTTCTGTTAATTCATCACACAGAGTTTCAGCTTTCTCTTCAAGAAGCCTTTCGCTAAGACTGGTCTTGTGGAATTTGCAAAGTTATATTTGAAAGCCCATAGAGGACTATGGTGAAAAAGGAAATATCCTAAGATAAAAACTGAAAAGAAGCTTTCAGAGAAACGACTTTTTGTTCTGTTAATTCAACTCCAAGAAGTACAACTTTCCCCTCAAGAAGCCTTTCGCTAAGACTGTTCCTGTGGAATTTATAAAGTGGTATTTGGATGCCCAAAGAGGGCTATGGTGAAAAAGGAAATATTCTCTTTTAATAACAGGATAGAAGCTTTCTGAGAAACTGCTTTGTGTTCTGTTAATTCATCTCACAGAGTTACAGCTTTCCCTCAAGAAGCCTTTCGATAAGATTGTTCTTGTGGAATTTGCAAAGTGATATTTGGAAGCCCATAGAAGGCTATGGTGACAAAGGAAATATCCTCAGATAAAACCTGAAAAGAAGCTTTCTGAGAAACTGCTTTATGTTGTCTTAATTCATCTCAGAGAGTTACAGCTTTCCCTCCAAGAAGCCTTTCGCTAAGACTGCTCTTGTGGAATTTGCAATGTGAAATTTGGAAGGCCTTAGAGGGCTGTGGTGAAAAAGAAAATATCCTAATAAAAACACTGAAAAGAAGCTTTCTGAGAAACTGCTTTGTGTTCCGTTAACTCATAAAGCTGTGTGTCAGCTTTCCCATCAAAAACACTTTGGCTAAGACTGTTCTTGTGGAATTTGCAAAGTGATATTTGGAAGCCCATAGAGGGCTATGGTGACAAAGTAAATATCTTTAGTGAAAAACTGGAAAGAAACTTTCTGAGAAACTGCTTTGTGTTCTGTTAATTCATCTCACAGAGTTTCAGGTTTCCCCTAAAAAAACCTTTCCCTAAGGCTGTTCTTGTGGAATTGGCAAAGGGATATTTGGAAGCCCATAGAGGGCTATGGTGAAAAAGGAAGTATCTTCAGTGAGAAAATGGAAAGAAGCTTTCTGAGAAACTGCTTTGTGTTCTGTTCATTCACCTCACAGAGTTACAGCTTTCCCCTCAAGAAGCCTTTCTCTACCACGGTTCTTGTGAAATTTGCAAAGTGATATATGGAAGCCCATAGAGGGCTATGGTGAAAAAGGAAATATCCTAACATAAAACCAGAAAAGAAGCTTTCTGAGAAACTGCCTTGTGTTCTGTTAACTCATCTCACAGAATTACAGCTTTCCCCTCAGAAAGTCTTTCGCAAAGACTGTTCTTAGGGAATTTGCAAAGTGATATTTCGAAGCCCATAGAGGATGATTGTGAAAGAGGAAATATCTTCCGTTCAAAACTGGAAAGAAGCTTTCTGAGAAACTGCTCTGTGTTCTGTTAATTCATCTCACAGAGTTACATCTTTCCCTTCAAGAATCCTTTCGCTAAGGCTGTTCTTGTGGAATTGGCAAAGTGATATTTGGAAGCCCATAGAGGGCTATGGTGAAAAAGGAAATATCTTCCGTTCAAAACTGGAAAGAAGCTTTTTGAGAAACTGCTCTGTGTTCTGTTAATTCATCTCACAGAGTTACATCTTTCCCTTCAAGAAGCCTTTCGCTAAGGCTGTTCTTGTGGAATTGGCAAAGGGATATTTGGAAGCCCATAGAGGGCTGTGGTGAAAAAGGAAATATCCTAAGATAAAAACTGAAAAGAAGCTTTCTGAGAAACTGATTTGTGTTATGTTAATTCCTTTCACAGAATTACAGCTTTCCCCTCAAGGAGTCTTTCACTGATACTGTAATTGTGTAATTTGCAAAATGATATTTGGAACCCCTAGAGGGCTATGGTGAAAAAGGAAATATCTTCTGTTAAATACTGGAAAGAAGCTTTCTGAGAAACTTCTTTGTGTTCTGTTAATTCATCTCACAGATTTACAGCTTTGTCCTCAAGAAACTTTTTACTAAGACTGTTGTTGTGGAATTTACAAAGTGATATTTGGAAATCCATAGAAGGCTATGGTGAAAAAGGAAATATCCTAAGATAAAAACTGAAAAGAATCTTTCTGAGAAACTGCCTTGTGTTCTGTTAACTCATCTCACAGAGTTATAGCTATCCCCTCAGAAAGCCTTTCGTTAAGCCTCTTCTCGTGGAATTTTCAAAGTGATATTTGGAAACCAATAGATGATGATTGTGAAAAAGGAAATATCTTCATTTAAAAATTGGAAAGAAGCTTTCTGAGAAACTGCTTTGTGTTCTGTTAATTCATCTCACAGAGTTACAGCTTTCCCCTCAAAAAGCCTTTCTCCAAGACTGTTCTTGTGGAGTTTGCAAAGAGATATTTGGGAGCCCATAGAGGGCTATGGTGAAAAAGGAAATATCTTCCGTTAAAAACTGGAAAGAAGCTTTCTGAGAAACTGCTTTGTGTTCTGTTAATTCATCTCACAGAGTTACACCTTTCCCCTCAAGAAGCCTTTCGCTAAGACTGTTCTTGTGGAATTTGCAAAGTGATATTTGGAAGCCCATAGAGGGCTATGGTGAAAAAGGAAATATCCTAAGATAAAAAATGAAAAGAAGCTTTCTGAGAAACTGCTTTGTGTCCTGTTAATTCATCTCACAGAGTTACAGCTTTCCCCTCAAGAAGCCTTTCGCTAAGACTGTTCTTGTGGAATTTGCAAAGTGATATTTGGAAGCCCATAGAGGGCTATGGTGAAAAAGGAAATATCTTCCGTTCAAAACTGGAAAGAAGCTTTCTGAGAAACTTCCCTGTGTTCTGTTAATTCATCTCACAGAGTTACATCTTTCCCTTCAAGAAGCCTTTCGCTAAGGCTGTTCTTGTGGAATTGGCAAAGGGATATTTGGAAGCCCATAGAGGGCTATGGTGAAAAGGAAATATCTTCAGTTAAAAACTGGAAAGAAGCTTTCTGAGAAACTGCTTTGTGTTCTGTTAATTCATCTCACAGAGTTACAGCTTTCCCGTCAAGAAGCCTTTCGCTAAGACTGTTCTTGTGGAATTTGCAAAGTGATATTTGGAAACCCATAGAGGGCTATGGTGAAAAAGGAAATATCCTAGGATAAAAACTGAAAAGAAGCTTTCTGAGAAACTGCTCTGTGTTCTGTTAACTCATCTCATAGAGTTACAGCTTTCTCCTCAAGAAGCCTTTCGCTAACACTGTTCTTGGGGCATTTGCAAAGTGATATTTGGAAGCCCATATTGGGCTAGGGTGAAAAAGGAAATGTCTTCTGCTAAAAACTGGAAAGAAGCTTTCTGAGAAACTGCTTTGTGTTCTGCTAATTCAACTCACAGAGTTACAGCTTTTCCCTCAAGAAGCCTTTCGCTAAGACTGTTCTTGTGGAATTTGCAAAGTAATATTTGGAAGTCCAAAGAGGGCTGCAGTGAAAAAGGAAATATCCTAAGATAAAAACTGGAAAGAAGCTTTCTCAGAAACTGCTTTGTGTTCGGTTAATTCATCTCACAGAGTTACAGCTTTCCCCTCAAGAAGTCTTTCGCTAAGACTGTTCTTGTGGAATTTGCAAAGTGATATTTGGAAGCCCATAGAGGGCTATGGTGAAAAAGGAAATATCCTAAGATAAAAACTGAAAAGAAGCTTTCTGAGAAACTGCTTTGTGTTCTGTTAATTCATCTCACAGAGTTACAGCTTTCCCCTCAAGAAGCCTTTCGCTAAGACTGTTCTTGTGGAATTTGCAAAGTGATATTTGGAAGCCCTTAGAGGGCTATGGTGAAAAAGGAAATATCCTAAGATAAAAACTGAAAAGAAGCTTTCTGAGAAACTGCTTTGTGTTCTGTTAATTCATCTCACAGATTTACAGCTTTCCCCTCAAGAAGCCATTCGCTAAGACTGTTCTTGTGGAATTCCCAAAGTGATATTTAGAAGAACATAGAGCGCTATGGTGAAAAAGGAAATATCCTAAGATAAAATCTGAAAAGAAGCCTTCTGAGAAACTGCTTTGTGTTCTGTTAATTGATCTCACAGAGTTACAGCTTTCCCCTCAAGCAGCCTTTCGCTAAGGCTATTCTTGTGGAATTTGCAAAGTGATATTTGGAAGCCCATAGAGGGCTATGGTGAAAAAGGAAATATCCTAAGATAAAAACTGAAAAGAAGCTTTCTGAGAAACTGCTTTGTGTTCTGTTAATTCATCTCACAGAGTTACAGCTTTCCCCTCAAGAAGCCTTTCGCTAAGACTGTTCTTGTGGAATTTGCAAAGTGATATTTGGAAGCTCATAGAGGGCTATGGTGAAAAAGGAAATATCTTCCGTTAAAAACTGGAAAGAAGCTTTCTGACGAACTGCTTTGTGTTCTCTTAATTCATCTCATAGTTACTGCTTTCCCCTCAAGAAGCCTTTCCCTAAGACTGTTCTTGTGGAATTTGCAAAGTGATATTTGGAAGCCCATAGAGGGCTGTGGCGAAAAAGAAAATATCTTCCGTTAAAAACTGGAAAGAAGCTTTCTGAGAAACTGCTCTGTGTTCTGTTAATTCATCTCACAGAGTTACATCTTTCCCTTCAAGAAGCCTTTCGCTAAGGCTGTTCTTGTGGAATTGGCAAAGGGATATTTGGAAGCCCATAGACGGCTATGGTGAAAAAGGAAATATCTTCCGTTCAAAACTGGAAAGAAGCTTTCTGAGAAACTGCTCTGTGTTCTGTTAATTCATCTCACAGAGTTACATCTTTCCCTTCAAGAAGCCTTTCGCTAAGGCTGTTCTTGTGGAATTGGCAAAGGGATATTTTGAAGCCCATAGAGGGCTATGGTGAAAAAGGAAATATCTTCCGTTCAAAACTGGAAAGAAGCTTTCTGAGAAACTGCTCTGTGCTCTGTTAATTCATCTCACAGAGTTACATCTTTCCCTTCAAGAAGCCTTTCGCTAAGGCTGTTCTTGTGGAATTGGCAAAGGGATATTTGGAAGCCCATAGAGGGCTATGGTGAAAAAGGAAATATCTTCCGTTCAAAACTGGAATGAAGCTTTCTGAGAAACTGCTCTGTGTTCTGTTAATTCATCTCACAGAGTTACATCTTTCCCTTCAAGAAGCCTTTCGCTAAGGCTGTTCTTGTGGAATTGGCAAAGTGATATTTGGAAGCCCATAGAGGGCTATGGTGAAAAAGGAAATATCTTCCGTTAAAAACTGGAAAGAAGCTTTCTGAGAAACTGCTTTGTGTTCTGTTAATTCATTTCACGGAGTTACAGATTTCCCCTCAGGAAGCCTTTCCTTAAGACTGTTCTTGTGGAATTTGCAAAATGATATTTGCAAGCCCTTAGAGGGCTATGGTGAAAAAGGAAATATCTTCAGTTAAAAACTGGAAGGAAGCAGTCTGAGAAACTGCTTTCTGTTGTGTTAATTCATCTCACAGAGTTACATCTTTACCCTCAGGAAACCTTTCACTAAGGCTGTTCTTTTGGAATTTGCAAAGTGATATTTGGAAGCCCATAGATGGCTGTGGTGAAAAAGGAAATATCTTCCGTTCAAAACTGGAAAGAAGCTTTCTGAGAAACTGCTCTGTGTTCTGTTAATTCATCTCACAGAGTTACATCTTTCCCTTCAAGAAGCCTTTCGCTAAGGCTGTTCTTGTCGAATTGGAAAAGGGATATTTGGAAGCCCATAGAGGGCTATGGTGAAAAAGGAAATATCTTCCGTTCAAAACTGGAAAGAAGCTTTCTGAGAAACTGCTCTGTGTTCTGGTAATTCATCTCACAGACGTACAGCTTTCCCCTCAAGAAGAATTTCGCTAAGACTGCTTTTGTGGAATTCGCAAAGTGATATTTGTAAGCCCATAGAGGGCTATGGTGAAAAAGGAAATATCTTCCGTTCAAAACTGGAAAGAAGCTTTCTGAGAAACTGCTCTGTGTTCTGTTAATTCATCTCACAGAGTTACACCTTTCTCTTCAAGAAGCCTTTCGCTAAGGCTGTTCTTGTGGAATTGGCAAAGGGATATTTGGAAGCCCATAGAGGGCTATGGTAAAAAGGAAATTATCTTCCGTCCAAAACTGGAAAGAAGCTTTCTGAGAAACTGCTCTGTGTTCTGTTAATTCATCTCACAGAGTTACATCTTTCCCTTCAAGAAGCCTTTCGCTAAGGCTGTTCTTGTGGAATTGGCAAAGGGATATTTGGAAGCCCATAGAGGGCTATGGTGAAAAAGGAAATATCTTCCGTTCAAAACTGGAAAGAAGCTTTCTGAAAAACTGCTCTGTGTTCTGTTAATTCATCTCACAGAGTTACATCTTTCCCTTCAAGAAGCCTTTCGCTAAGGCTGTTCTTGTGGAATTGGCAAAGGGATATTTGGAAGCCCATAGAGGGCTGTGGTGAAAAAGGAAATATCTTCCGTTCAAAACTGGAAAGAAGCTTTCTGAGAAACTGCATTGTTTTCTGCTAATTCATCTCACAGTGTTACAGCTTTTCCCTAAAGAAGCCTTTCGCTTAGACTGTCCTTGTGGAATTTGCAAAGTGATATTTGGAAGCCCGAAGAGGTCTATTATGAAAAAGGAAATATCTTCCGTTCAAAACTGGAAAGAAGCTTTCTGAGAAACTGCTCTGTGTTCTGTTAATTCATCTCACAGTGTTACATCTTTCCCTTCAAGAAGCCTTTCGCTAAGGCTGTTCTTGTGGAATTGGCAAAGGGATATTTGGAAGCCCTTAGAGGGCTATGGTGAAAAAGGAAATATCTTAAGATAAAAACCAAAAAGAAGCTTTCTGAGAAACTGCTCTGTGTTCTGTTAATTCATCTCACAGAGTTACATCTTTCCCTTCAAGAAGCCTTTCGCTAAGGCTGTTCTTTTGGAATTGGCAAAGGGATATTTGGAAGCACATAGAGGGCTATGGTGAAAAAGGAAATATCTTCCGTTCAAAACTGGAAAGAAGCTTTCTGAGAAACTGCTCTGTGTTCTGTTAATTCAACTCATAGAGTTACATCTTTCCCTTCAAGAAGCCTTTCGCTAAGGCTGTTCTTGTGGAATTGGCAAAGGGATATTTGGAAGCCCATAGAGGGCTATGGTGAAAAAGGAAATATCTTCCGTTAAAAACTTGAAAGAAGCTTTCTGAGAAACTGCTTTGTGATCTGTTAATTCATCTCACAGAGTTACAGCTTTCCCTTCAAGAAGCCTTTCGCTAAGACTGTTCTTGTGGAATTTGCAAAGTGATATTTGGAAGCCCATAGAGGGCTATGGTGAAAAAGGAAATATCCTAAGATAAAAACTGGAAAGAAGCTTTCTGAGAAACTGCTCTGTGTTCTGTTAATTCATCTCACAGAGTTACATCTTTCCCTTCAAGAAGCCTTTCGCTAAGGCTGTTCTTGTGGAATTGGCAAAGGGATATTTGGAAGCCCAAAGAGTGCTATGGTGAAAAAGGAAATATCTTCCGTTCAAAACTGGAAAGAAGCTTTCTGAGAAACTGCTCTGTGTTCTGTTAATTCATCTCACAGAGTTACATCTTTCCCCTCAAGAAGCCTTTCGCTAAGACTGTTCTTGTGGAATTTGCAAAGTGATATTTGTAAGCCCTTAGAGGGCTATGGTGAAAAAGGAAATATCCTAAGATAAAAACTGAAAAGAAGCTTTCTGAGAAACTGCTTTGTGTTCTGTTAATTCATCTCACAGACTTACAGCTTTCCCCTCAAGAAGTCTTTCTCTAAGACTGTTCTTGTGGAATTTGCAAGGTGATATTTGGAAGCCCATAGAGGTCTCTGAAGAAAAAGGTAATATCCTAAGATAAAAACTGAAAAGAAGTTTTCTGAAAAACAGCTTTGTGTTCTGTTAATTCATCTCACACAGTTACAGCTTTCCCCTCAAGAAGCCTTTCGCTAAGACTGTTCTTGTGGAATTTGCAAAGTGATATTTGGAAGCCCATAGAGGGCTATGGTGAACAAGGAAATATCTTCCGTTAAAAACTGGAAAGAAGCTTTTTGAGAAACTGTTTTGTGTTCTGTTAATTCATCTCACAGAGTTACAGCTTTCCCCTCAAGAAGACTTTCGCTAAGATTCTTCTTGTGGAATTTTCGAAGTGATATATGAAAGCCCAAAGAAGGCAATGGTGAACAAGGAAATATCTTTCGTTAAAAACTGGAAAGAAGCTTTCTGAGAAACTGTTTTCTATTTTGTTAGTTCATCTCACAGAATCACAGCATTCCCCTCAAAATCTTTTCGCTAAGACTGTTCTTGTGGAATTTGCAAAGTGATATTTGGAAGCCCATAGAGGGCTATGGTGAAAAAGGAAATATCTTCTGTTAAAAACTGGAAAGAAGCTTTCTGAGAAACTGCTTTGTGTTCTGTTAAGTCATCTGACAGAGTTACAGCTTTCCTCTCAAGAAGACTTTTGCTAAGACTGTTGTTGTGGAATTTGCAAAGTGGTATTTGGAAGGCCATTGAAGGCTATGGTGAAAAAGGAAATATCTTCTGTTAAAAACTGGAAAGAAGCTTTCTGAGAAACTGCCTTGTGTTCTGTTAATTCATCTCACAGAGTTACAGCTTTACCCTGAAGAAGCCTTTCGCTAAGACTGTTCTTGTGGAATTTGCAAAGTAATATTTGGAAGCCCATAGAGGGCTATGGTGAAAAAAGAAGGATCCTAACATAAAAACTAAAGAGAAGCTTTCTGACAAACTACTTGGTGTTCTTTTAATTCATCTCACAGAGTTACAGCTTTCCCCTCAAAAAGTCTTTGGTAAGACTGTCCTTGTGGAATTGGCAAAGTGATATTTGGAAGCCCATAGAGGGCTATGGTGAAAAAGGAAATATCTTCTGTTAAAAACTGGAAAGAAGCTTTCTGAGAAACTGCTTTGTGTTCTGTTAATTCATCTCACAGAGTTACATCTTTCCCTTCAAGAAGCCTTTCGCTAAGGCTGTTCTTGTGGAATTGGCAAAGTGATATTTGGAAGCCCAGAGAGGGCTATGGTGAAAAAGGAAATATCTTCCGTTCAAAACTGGAAAGAAGCTTTCTGAGAAACTGCTTTGTGTTCTGTTAATTCATCTCACAGAGTTACAGCTTTCCCCTCAAGAAGTCTTTCGCTTAGACTGTTCTTGTGGAATTTGCAAAGTGATATTTGGAAGCCCATAGAGGGCTATGTTGAAAAAGGAAATATCTTCCGTTCAAAACTGGAAAGAAGCTTTCTGAGAAACTGCTCTGTGTTCTGTTAATTCATCTCACAGAGTTACATCTTTCCCTTAAAGAAGCCTTTCGCTAAGGCTGTTCTTGTGGAATTGGCAAAGGGATATTTGGAAGCCCATAGAAGGCTATGGTGAAAAAGGAAATATCTTCCGTTCAAAACTGGAAAGAAGCTTTCTGAGAAACTGCTCTGTGTTCTGTTAATTCATCTCACAGAGTTACATCTTTCCCTTCAAGAAGCCTTTCGCTAAGGCTGTTCTTGTGGAATTGGCAAAGTGATATTTGGAAGCCATTAGAGGGCTATGGTGAAAAAGGAAATATCTTCCGTTCAAAACTGGAAAGAAGCTTTCTGAGAAACTGCTCTGTGTTCTGTTAATTCATCTCACAGATTTGCACCTTTGTCCTCAAAAGCCTTTCGCTAAGTCTGCTCTTGTGGAATTTGCAAAGCGGTATTTGGAAGCCCACAGATGGCCATGGTGAAAAAGGAAATATCCTAAGATAAAAACTCAAAAGAAGCCTTCTAAGAAACTGCATTGTGTTCTTTTAATTCATCTCACAGAGTTACAGCTTTCCCCTCAAAAAGCCTTTCGTTAAGACTGTTCTTGTGGACTTTGCAAAGTGATATTTGGAAGTCCATTGAGCCCTATGGTGAAAAAGGAAATATCCTCAGATAGAAATGAGAAAGAAGCTTTCTGAAAAATTAATTAGTGTTCTGCTAAATCATCTCACAGAGTTACAGCTTTCCCCTCAAGAAGCCGTTGAATAAGACTGTTCTTGTGGAATTTGCAAAGTGATATTTGGAAGCCCATAGAGGGCTATGGTGAAAAAGGAAATATCTTCCGTTCAAAACTGGAAAGAAGCTTTCTGAGAAACTGCTCTGTGTTCTGTTAATTCATCTCACAGAGTTACATCTTTCCCTTCAAGAAGCATTTCGCTAAGACTGTTCTTGTGGAATTGGCAAAGTGATATTTGGAAGCCCATAGAGGGCTATGGTGAAAAAGGAAATATCTTCCGTTAAAAACTGGAAAGAAGCTTTCTGATAAACTGCTTTGTGTTCTGTTAATTCATCTCACAGAGTTACAGCTTTCCCCTCAAGAAGCCTTTCGCTAAGACTGTTCTTGTGGAATTTTCAAAGTGATATTTGGAAGCCCATAGAGGGCTATGGTGAAAAAGGAAATATCTTCTGTTAAAAACTGTAAAGAAGCTTTCTGAGAAACTGCTTTGTGTTCTGTTAATTCATCTCACAGAGTTACAGCTTTCCCTCAAGAAGCCTTTCGCTAAGACTGTTCTTGTGGAATTTGCAAAGTGATATTTGGAAGCCCATAGAGGGCTATGGTGAAAAAGGAAATATCTTCTGTTAAAAACTGGAAAGAAGCTTTCTGAGAAACTGCTTTGTGTTCTGTTAATTCATCTCACAGAGTTACAGCTTTCCCCTCAAGAAGCCTTTAGCTAAGACTGTTCTTGTGGAATTTGCAAAGTGATATTTGGAATCCCATAGAGGGCTATGGTGAAAAAGGAAATATCTTCTGTTAAAAACTGGAAAGAAGCTTTCTGAGAAACTGCTTTGTGTTCTGTTAATTCATCTCATATAGTTACAGCTTTCCCCTCAAGACTCCATTCGCTAAGACTGTTCATCTGAAATTTGCAAGGTAATAATTGGAAGCTCATAGAGGGCTATGGTGAAAAAGGTAATATCCTAAGATAAAAACTGAAAGGAAGCTTTCTTAGAAACTGCTCTGTGTTGTGATAATTCATCTCACAGAGTTACATCTTTCCCTTCAAGAAGCCTTTCGCTAAGGCTGTTCTTGTGGAATTGGCAAAGGGATATTTGGAAGCCCATAGAGGGCTGCGGTGAAAAAGGAAATAACTTCCGTTAAAAACTGGAAAGAAGCTTTCTGAGAAACTGCTTAGTGTTCTGTTAATTCATCTCAAAGAGTTACAGCTTTCCCCTCAAGAAGTCTTTCGCTAAGTCTATTCTTGTGGAATTTGCAAAGTGATATTTGCAAGCCCTTAGAGGGCTACGGTGAAAAAGGAAATATCCTAAGATAAAAACTGAAAAGAAGCTTTCTCAGAAACTGCTTTGTGTTCGGTTAATTCATCTCACAGAGTTACAGCTTTCCCCTCAAGAAGCCTTTCGATAAGACTGTTCTTGTGGAATTTGCAAAGTGTTATTTGGAAGCCCATAGGGCGCTATGATGAAAAAGGAAATATCTTCAATTAAAAACTGGAAAGAAGCTCTCTGGGAAACTGATTTGTGTTCTGTTCATTCTTCTCACAAAATTACATCTTTCCCCTCAGGAAGCCTTTCGTTAAGACTGTTGTTGTGGGATTTGAAAAGTGATATGTGGGAGCCCTTAGAGGGCTACGGTGAAAAGGGTAATATCCTAAGATAAAAACTGAAAAGAAGCTTTCTGAGGAACTGTTTTGTGTTCTATTAATTCATCTCACAGAGTTACATCTTTCCCTTCAAGAAGCCTTTCACTAAGGCTGTTCTTGTGGAATTTGGACAGTGATATTTGTAAGCCCAAAGAGGGCTATGGTGAAAAAGGAAATATCTTCTGTTAAAAACTGGAAGGAAGCTTTCTGATCAACTTCTTTGTGTTCTTATAATTTATCTTACAGAGTTACAGCTTTCCCCTCAAGGAGTCTTTGGCTACGACTGTTCTTGTGGAATTTGCAAAGTGATATTTGGAAGCCCATAGAGGTCTATGGTGAAAAAGGAAATATCTTCAGTTAAAAACTGGAAAGAAGCTTTCTGAGAAAGTGCTTTGTGTTCTGTTAATTCATCTCACAGAGTTACAGCTTTCCCCTCAAGAAGCCTTTCGCTAAGACTGTTCTTGTGGAATTTGCAAAGTGATATTTGGAAGCCCATAGAGGGCTATGGTGAAAAAGGAAATATCTTCCGTTAAAAACTGGAAAGAAGCTTTCTGAGAAATTTCTTTGTGTTCTGTTAATTCATCTCACAGAGTTTCAGCTTTCCCCTCAAGAAGCCTTTCCCTAAGACTGTTCTTGTGGAATTTGCAAAGTGATATTTGGAAGCCCATAGAGGGCTATGGTGAAAAAGGAAATATCTTCCGTTAAAAACTGGAAAGAAGCTTTCTGAGAAACTGCTTTGTGTTCTGTTAATTCATCTCCCAGTGTTACAGCTTTCCCCTCAAGAAGCCTTTCGATAAGACTGTTCTTGTGGAATTTGCAAAGTGATATTTGGAAGCCCATAGAGGGCTATGGTGAAAAAGGAAATATCTTCCGTTAAAAACTGGAAAGAAGCTATCTGAGAAACTGCTTTGTGTTCTGTTAATTCATCTCACAGAGTTACAGCTTTCCCTTCAAGAAGCCTTTCGCTAAGACTGTTCTTGTGGAATTTGCAAAGTGATATTTGGAAGCCCATAGAGGGCTATGGTGAAAAGGAAATATCTTCCGTTCAAAACTGGAAAGAAGCTTTCTGAGAAACTGCTCTGTGTTCTGTTAATTCATCTCACAGAGTTACATCTTTCCCTTCAAGAAGCCTTTCGCTAAGGCTGTTCTTGTGGAATTGGCAAAGGGATATTTGGAAGCCCATAGAGGGCTATGGTGGAAAAGGAAATATCTTCCGTTCAAAACTGGAAAGAAGCTTTCTGAGAAACTGCTCTGTGTTCTGTTAATTCATCTCACACAGTTACATCTTTCCCTTCAAGAAGCCTTTCGCTAAGGCTGTTCTTGTGGAATTGGCAAAGGGATATTTGGAAGTCCTTAGAGGGCTATGGTGAAAAAGGAAATATCTTCCGTTCAAAACTGGAAAGAAGCTTTCTGAGAAACTGCTCTGTGTTCTGTTAATTCATCTCACAGAGTTACATCTTTCCCTTCGAGAAGCCTTTCGCTAAGGCTGTTCTTGTGGAATTGGCAAAGGGATATTTGGAAGCCCATAGAGGGCTATGGTGAAAAAGGAAATATCTTCCGTTCAAAACTTGAAAGAAGCTTTCTGAGAAACTGCTCTGTGTTCTGTTAATTCATCTCACAGAGTTACATCTTTCCCTTCAAAAACCTTTCGCTAAGGCTGTTCTTGTGGAATTGGCAAAGGGATATTTGGAAGCCCATAGAGGGCTATGGTGAAAAAGGAAATATCTTCCGTTCAAAACTGGAAAGAAGCTTTCTGAGAAACTGCTCTGTGTTCTGTTAATTCATCTCACAGAGTTACATCTTTCCCTTCAAGAATCCTTTCGCTAAGGCTGTTCTTGTGGAATTGGCAAAGGGATATTTGGAAGCCCATAGAGGGCTATGGTGAAAAAGGAAATATCTTCCGTTCAAAACTGGAAAGAAGCTTTCTGAGAAACTGCTCTGTGTTCTGTTAATTCATCTCACAGAGTTACATCTTTCCCTTCAAGAAGCCTTTCGCTAAGGCTGTTCTTGTGGAATTGGCAAAGGGATATTTGGAAGCCCATAGAGGGCTATGGTGAAAAGGAAATATCTTCCGTTAAAAACTGGAAAGAAGCTTTCTGAGAAACTGCTCTGTGTTCTGTTAATTCATCTCACAGAGTTACATCTTTCCCTTCAAGAAGCCTTTCGCTAAGGCTGTTCTTGTGGAATTGGCAAAGGGATATTTGGAAGCCCATAGAGGGCTATGGTGAAAAAGGAAATATCTTCCGTTCAAAACTGGAAAGAAGCTTTCTGAGAAACTACTCTGTGTTCTCTTAATTCATCTCACAGAGTTACATCTTTCCCTTCAAGAAGCCTTTCGCTAAGGCTGTTCTTGTGGAATTGGCAAAGGGATATTTGGAAGCCCATAGAGGGCTATGGTGAAAAGGAAATATCTTCCGTTCAAAACTGGAAAGAAGCTTTCTGAGAAACTGCTCTGTGTTCTGTTAATTCATCTCAAAGAGTTACATCTTTCCCTTCAAGAAGCCTTTCGCTAAGGCTGTTCTTGTGGAATTGGCAAAGGGATATTTGGAAGCCCATAGAGGGCTATGGTGAAAAAGGAAATATCTTCCGTTCAAAACTGGAAAGAAGCTTTCTGAGAAACTGCTCCGTGTTCTGTTAATTCATCTCACAGAGTTACATCTTTCCCTTCAAGAAGCCTTTCGCTAAGGCTGTTCTTGTGGAATTGGCAAAGGGATATTTGGAAGCCCATAGAGGGCTCTGGTGAAAAAGGAAATATCTTCCGTTCAAAACTGGAAAGAAGCTTTTTGAGAAACTGCTCTGTGTTCTGTTAATTCATCTCACAGAGTTACATCTTTCCCTTCAAGAAGCCTTTCGCTAAGGCTGTTCTTGTGGAATTGGCAAAGGGATATTTGGAAGCCCATAGAGGGCTATGGTGAAAAAGGAAATATCTTCCGTTCAAAACTGGAAAGAAGCTTTCTGAGAAACTGTTCTGTGTTCTGTTAATTCATCTCACAGAGTTACATCTTTCCCTTCAAGAAGCCTTTCGCTAAGGCTGTTCTTGTGGAATTGGCAAAGGGATATTTGGAAGCCCATAGAGGGCTATGGTGAAAAAGGAAATATCTTCCGTTCAAAACTGGAAAGAAGCTTCCTGAGAAACTGCTCTGTGTTCTGTTAATTCATCTCACAGAGTTACATCTTTCCCTTCAAGAAGCCTTTCGCTAAGGCTGTTCTTGTGGAATTGGCAAAGGGATATTTGGAAGCCCATAGAGGGCTATGGTGAAAAAGGAAATATCTTCCGTTCAAAACTGGAAAGAAGCTTTCTGAGAAACTGCTAAGTGTTCTGTTAATTCATCTCACAGAGTTACATCTTTCCCTTCAAGAAGCCTTTCGATAAGGCTGTTCTTGTGGAATTGGCAAAGGGATATTTGGAAGCCCATAGAGGGCTATGGTGAAAAAGGAAATATCTTCCGTTCAAAACTGGAAAGAAGCTTTCTGAGAAACTGCTCTGTGTTCTGTTAATTCATCTCACAGAGTTACATCTTTCCCTCAAGAAGCCTTTCGCTAAGGCTGTTCTTGTGGAATTGGCAAAGGGATATTTGGAAGCCCATAGAGGGCTATGGTGAAAAAGGAAATATCTTCCGTTCAAAACTGGAAAGAAGCTTTCTGAGAAACTGCTAAGTGTTCTGTTAATTCATCTCACAGAGTTACATCTTTCCCTTCAAGAAGCCTTTCGCTAAGGCTGTTCTTGTGGAATTGGCAAAGGGATATTTGGAAGCCCATAGGAGGCTATGGTGAAAAGGAAATATCTTGCGTTAGAAACTGGAAAGAAGCTTTCTGAGAAACTGCTCTGTGTTCTGTTAATTCATCTCACAGAGTTACATCTTTCCCTTCAAGAAGCCTTTCGCTAAGGCTGTTCTTGTGGAATTGGCAAAGGGATATTTGGAAGCCCTTAGAGGTCTGTGGTGAAAAAGGAAATATCTTCCGTTCAAAACTGGAAAGAAGCTTTCTGAGAAACTGCTCTGTGTTCTGTTAATTCATCTCACAGAGTTACAGCTTTCCCCTCAAGAAGCCTTTCGATAAGACTGTTCTTGTGGAATTTGCAAAGTGATATTTGGAAGCCCTTAGAGGGCTATGGTGAAAAAGGAAATATCTTCAGTTAAAAACTGGAAAGAAGCTTTCTGAGAAACTGCGTTGTGTTCTGTTAATTCATCTCACAGAGTTACAGCTTTCCCCTCAAGAAGCCTTTCGCTAAGACTGTTCTTGTGGAATTTGCAAAGTGATATTTGGAAGCCCATAGAGGGCTATGGTGAAAAAGGAAATATCTTTCGTTAAAAACTGGAAAGAAGCTTTCTGAGAAACTGCTTTGTGTTCTGTTAATTCATCTCACAGAGTTACAGTTTTCCCCTCAAGAAGCCTTTCGCTAAGACTGTTCTTGTGGAATTTGCAAAGTGATATTTGGAAGCCCATAGAGGGCTATGGTGAAAAAGGAAATATCTTCAGTTAAAAACTGGAAAGAAGCTTTCTGAGAAACTGCTGTGTTCTGTTAATTCATCTCACAGAGTTACAGCTTTCCCCTCAAGAAGCCTTTCGCTAAGACTGTTCTTGTGGAATTTGCAAAGTGATATTTGGAAGCCCATAGAAGGCTACGGTGAAAAAGGAAATATCTTCCGTTAAAAACTGGAAAGAAGCTTTCTGAGAAACTGCGTTGTGTTCTGTTAATTCATCTCACAGAGTTACATCTTTCGCCTCAAGAAGGCGTTCGATAAGACTGTTCTTGTGGAATTTGTAAAGTGATATTTGGAAGCCCATAGAGGGCTATGGTGAAAAAGGAAGAATCTTCCGTTAAAAATTGGAAAGAAGCTTTCTGAGAAACTGCTTTGTGTTCTGTTAATTGATCTCACAGACTTACAGCTTTCCCCTCAAGAAGCCTTTCGCTAAGACTCTTCTTGGGGAATTTGGAAAGTGATATTTGGAAGCCCATAGAGTGCTATGGTGAAAAAGGAAATATCTTCAGTGAAAAACTGAAAAGAAGCACTCTGAGAAACTGCGTGGTGTTCTGGTAATTCATCTCACAGAGTTACATCTTTCCTCTCAAGAAGCCTTTCGATAAGACTGTTCTTGTGGAATTTGCAAAGGGATATTTGGAAGCCCATAGAGGGCTATGGTGAAAAAGGAAATATCTTCCGTTCAAAACTGGAAAGAAGCTTTCTGAGAAACTGCTCTGTGTTCTGTTACTTCATCTAACAGAGTTACATCTTTCCCTTCAAGAAGCCTTTCGCTAAGGCTGTTCTTGTGGAATTGGCAAAGGGATATTTGGAAGCCCATAGAGGGCTATGGTGAAAAAGGAAATATCTTCCGTTCAAAACTGGAAAGAAGCTTTCTGAGAAACTGCTCTGTGCTCTGTTAATTCATCTCACAGAGTTACATCTTTCCCTTCAAGAAGCCTTTCGCTAAGGCTGTTCTTGTGGAATTGGCAAAGGGATATTTGGAAGCCCATAGAGGGCTATGGTGAAAAAGGAAATATCTTCCGTTCAAAACTGGAAAGAAGCTTTCTGAGAAACTGCTCTGTGTTCTGTTATTTCATCTCACAGAGTTACATCTTTCCCTTCAAGAAGCCTTTCGCTAAGGCTGTTCTTGTGGAATTGGCAAAGGGATATTTGGAAGCTCATAGAGGGCTATGGTGAAAAACGAAATATCTTCCGTTCAAAACTGGAAAGAAGCTTTCTGAGAAACTGCTCTGTGTTCTGTTAATTCATCTCACAGAGTTACATCTTTCCCTTCAAGAAGCCTTTCGCTAAGGCTGTTCTTGTGGAATTTGCAAAGTGATATTTGGAAGCCCATAGAGGGCTATGGTGAAAAAGGAAATATCTTCAGTTAAAAACTGGAAAGAAGCTTTCTGAGAAACTGCATTGTGTTCTGTTAATTCATCTCACAGAGTTACAGCTTTCCCCTCAAGAAGCCTTTCGCTAAGACTGTTCTTGTGGAATTTGCAAAGTGATATTTGGAAGCCCTTAGAGGGCTATGGTGAAAAAGGAAATATCTTCAGTTAAAAACTGGAAAGAAGCTTTCTGAGAAACTGCGTTGTGTTCTGTTAATTCATCTCACAGAGTTACAGCTTTCCCCTCAAGAAGCCTTTCCCTAAGACTGTTCTTGTGGAATTTGCAAAGTGATATTTGGAAGCCCGTAGAGGACTATGGTGAAAAAGGAAATATCTTCCGTTAAAAATTGGAAAGAAGCTTTCTGAGAAACTGCGTTGTGTTCTGTTAATTCATCTCACAGAGTTACAGCTTTCCCCTCGAGAAGCCTTTCGCTAAGACTGTTCTTGTGGAATTTGCAAAGTGATATTTGGAAGCCCATAGAGGGCTATGGTGAAAAAGGAAATATCTTCCGTTCAAAACTGGAAAGAAGCTTTCTGAGAAACTGCTCTGTGTTCTGTTAATTCATATCAAAGAGTTACATCTTTCCCTTCAAGAAGCCTTTCGCTAAGGCTGTTCTTGTTGAATTTGCAAAGGGATATTTGGAAGCCCATAGAGGGCTATGGTGAAAAAGGAAATATCTTCAGTTGAAAACCGGAAAGAAGCTTTCTGAAAAACTTCTTTGTGTTCTGTTAATTCATCTCAGAGAGTTACAGCTTTCCCCTCAAGAAGCTTCTCGCTAAGGCTGTTCTTGTGAAATTTGGAAATTGTATTTGGAAGCCCATAGAGGGCTAGTGTGAAAAAGGAAATATCTTCAGTTAAAAACTGGAAAGAGGCTTTCTGAGAACCTGCTTTGTGTTCTCTTAATTCATCTCACAGAGTTACAGCTTTCCCTGCAAGAAGCCTTTCGCAAAGACTGTTCTTGTGGAATTTGCAAAGTGATATTTGGAAGCCCATAGAGGGCTATGGTGAAAAAGGAAATATCTTCCGTTAAAAACTGGAAAGAAGCTTTCTGAGAAACTGCGTTGTGTTCTGTTAATTCATCTCACAGAGTTACAGCTTTCCCCTCAAGAAGCCTTTCGCTAAGACTGTTCTTCTGGAATTTGCAAAGTGATATTTGGAAGCCCATAGAGGGCTATGGTGAAAAAGAAAATATCTTCAGTTAAAAACTGGAAAGAAGCTTTCTGAGAAACTGCTTTGTGTTCTGTTAATTCATCTCACAGAGTTACAGCTTTCCCCTCAAGAAGCCTTTCGCTAAGACTGTTCTTCTGGAATTTGCAAAGTGATATTTGGAAGCCCATAGAAGGCTATGGTGAAAAAGGAAATATCTTCAGTTAAAAACTGGAAAGAAGCTTTCTGAGAAACTGCGTTGTGTTCTGTTAATTCATCTCACAGAGTTACAGCTTTCCCCTCAAGAAGCCTTTCGATAAGACTGTTCTTGTGGAATTTGCAAAGTGATATTTGGAAGCCCATAGAGGGCTATGGTGAAAAAGGAAATATCTTCAGTTAAAAACTGGAAAGAAGCTTTCTGAGAAACTGCTTTGTGTTCTGTTAATTCATCTCACAGAGTTACAGCTTTCCCCTCAAGAAGCCTTTCGATAAGACTGTTCTTGTGGAATTTGCAAAGTGATATTTGTAAGCCCATAGAGGGCTATGGTGAAAAAGGAAATATCTTCCGTTAAAAACTGGAAAGAAGCTTTCTGAGAAACTGCTTTGTGTTCTGTTAATTCATCTCACAGAGTTACAGCTTTCCTCTCAAGAAGCCTTTCGCTAAGACTGTTCTTGTGGAATTTTCAAAGTGATATTTGGAAGCCCTTAGAGGGCTATGGTGAAAAAGGAAATATCTTCAGTTAAAAACTGGAAAGAAGCTTTCTGAGAAACTGCTTTGTGTTCTGTTAATTCATCTCACAGAGTTACAGCTTTCCCCTCAAGAAGCCTTTCGATAAGACTGTTCTTGTGGAATTTGCAAAGTGATATTTGGAAGCCCATAGAGGGCTATGGTGAAAAAGGAAATATCTTCCGTTAAAAACTGGAAAGAAGCTTTCTGAGAAACTGCTTTGTGTTCTCTTAATTCATCTCACAGAGTTACAGCTTTCCCCTCAAGAAGCCTTTCGCTAAGACTGTTCTTGTGGAATTTGCAAAGTGATATTTGGAAGCCCATAGAGGGCTATGGTGAAAAAGGAAATATCTTCAGTTAAAAACTGGAAAGAAGCTTTCTGAGAAACTGCGTTGTGTTCTGTTAATTCATCTCACAGAGTTACAGCTTTCCCCTCAAGAAGCCTTTCGCTAAGACTGTTCTTGTGGAATTTGCAAAGTGATATTTGGAAGCCCATAGAGGGCTATGGTGAAAAAGGAAATATCTTCCGTAAAAACTGGAAAGAAGCTTTCTGAGAAACTGCTTTGTGTTCTGTTAATTCATCTCACAGAGTTACAGCATTCCCCTCAAGAAGCCTTTCGCTAAGACTGTTCTTGTGGAATTTGCAAAGTGATATTTGGAAGCCCATAGAGGGCTATGGTGAAAAAGGAAATATCTTCAGTTAAAAACTGGAAAGAAGCTTTCTGAGAAACTGCGTTGTGTTCTGTTAATTCATCTCACAGAGTTACAGCTTTCCCCTCAAGAAGCCTTTCAATAAGACTGTTCTTGTGGAATTTGCAAAGTGATATTTGGAAGCAATTAGAGGGCTATAGTGAAAAAGGAAATATCTTCCGTTAAAAACTGGAAAGAAGCTTTCTGAGAAACTGCGTTGTGTTCCCTTAATTTATCTCACAGAGCTACAGCTTTCCTCTCAAAAAGGCTTTCTATAAGACTGTTCTTTTGGAATTTGCAAAGTGATATTTGGAAGCCCATAGAGGGCTATGGTGAAAAGGGAAATGTCTTCCGTTAAAAACTGGAAAGAAAATTTCTGTGAAACTGCGTAGAGTTCTGTTAATTCATCTCACAGAGTTACAGCTTTCCCCTCAAGAAGCCTTTCGAAAATACTGTTCTTCTGGAATTTGCAAAGTGATATTTGGAAGCCCATAGAGGGGTATGGTGAAAAAGGAAATATCTTCCGTTAAAAACTGGAAAGAAGCTTTCTGAGAAACTGCGTTGTGTTCTGTTAATTCATCTCACAGAGTTACAGCTTTCCCCTCAAGAAGCCTTTCGATAAGACTGTTCTTGTGGAATTTGCAAAGTGATATTTGGAAGCCCATAGAGGGCTATGGTGAAAAAGGAAATATCTTCAGTTAAAAACTGGAAAGAAGCTTTCTGAGAAACTGCTTTGTGTTCTGTTAATTCATCTCACAGAGTTACAGCTTTCCCCTCAAGAAGCCTTTCGATAAGCCTGTTCTTGTGGAATTTGCAAAGTGATATATGGAAGCCCATAGACGGCTAGGGTGAAAAAGGAAATATCTTCACTTAAAAACTGGAAAGAAACTTTCTGAGAAACTGCTTTGTGTTCTGTTAATTCATCTCACAGAGTTACAGCTTTCCTCTCAAGAAGCCTTTCGCTAAGACTGTTCTTGTGGAATTTGCAAAGTGATATTTGGAAGCCCATAGAGGGCTATGGTGAAAAAGGAAATATCTTCAGTTAAAAACTGAAAAGAAGCTTTCTGAGAAACTGCTTTGTGTTCTGTTAATTCATCTCACAGAGTTACAGCTTTCCCTTCAAGAAGCCTTTCGCTAAGACTGTTCTTGTGGAATTTGCAAAGTGATATTTGAAAGCCCATAGAGGGCTATGGTGAAAAAGGAAATATCTTCCGTTAAAAACTGGAAAGAAGCTTTCTGAGAAACTGCTTTGTGTTCTGTTAATTCATCTCACAGATTTACAGCTTTCCCTTCAAGAAGCCTTTCGCTAAGGCTGTTCTTGTGGAATTTGCAAAGTGATATTTGGAAGCCCATAGAGGGCTATGGTGAAAAAGGAAATATCTTCAGTTAAAAACTGGGAAGAAGCTTTCTGAGAAACTGCTTTGTGTTCTGTTAATTCATCTCACAGAGTTACAGCTTTCTCCTCAAGAAGCCTTTCGCTAAGACTGTTCTTGTGGAATTTGCAAAGTGATATTTGAAAGCCCATAGAGGGCTATGGTGAAAAAGGAAATATCTTCCGTTAAAAACTGGAAAGAAGCTTTCTGAGAAACTGCTTTGTGTTCTGTTAATTCATCTCACAGATTTACAGCTTTCCCTTCAAGAAGCCTTTCGCTAAGACTGTTCTTGTGGAATTTGCAAAGTGATATTTGGAAGCCCATAGAGGGCTATGGTGAAAAAGGAAATATCTTCAGTTAAAAACTGGAAAGAAGCTTTCTGAGAAACTGCGTTGTGTTCTGTTAATTCATCTCACAGAGTTACAGCTTTCCCCTCAAGAAGCCTTTCGCTAAGACTGTTCTTGTGGAATTTGCAAAGTGATATTTGGAAGCCCTTAGAGGGCTATGGTGAAAAAGGAAATATCTTCCGTTAAAAACTGGAAAGAAGCTTTCTGAGAAACTGCTTTGTGTTCTGTTAATTCATCTCACAGAGTTACAGCTTTTCCCTCAAGAAGCCTTTCGCTAAGACTGTTCTTGTGGAATTTGTAAAGTGATATTTGGAAGCCCATAGAGGGCTATGGTGAAAAAGGAAATATCTTCCGTTAAAAACTGGAAAGAAGCTTTCTGAGAAACTGCTTTGTGTTCTGTTAATTCATCTCACAGAGTTACAGCTTTCCCCTCAAGAAGCCTTTCGATAAGACTGTTCTTGTGGAATTTGCAAAGTGATATTTGGAAGCTCATAGAGGGCTATGGTGAAAAAGGAAATATCTTCAGTTAAAAACTGGAAAGAAGCTTTCTGAGAAACTGTGTTGTGTTCTGTTAATTCATCTCACAGAGTTACAGCTTTCCCCTCAAGAAGCCTTTCGCTAAGACTGTTCTTGTGGAATTTGTAAAGTGATATTTGGAAGCCCATAGAGGGCTATGGTGAAAAAGGAAATATCTTCAGTTAAAAACTGAAAAGAAGCTTTCTGAGAAACTGCTTTGTGTTCTGTTAATTCATCTCACAGAGTTACATCTTTCCCTTCAAGAAGCCTTTCGCTAAGGCTGTTCTTGTGGAATTGGCAAAGGGATATTTGGAAGCCCATAGAGGGCTATGGTGAAAAAGGAAATATCTTCCGTTCAAAAATTGAAAGAAGCTTTCTGAGAAACTGCTCTGTGTTCTGTTAATTCATCTCACAGAGTTACATCTTTCCCTTCAAGAAGCCTTTCGCTAAGGCTGTTCTTGTGGAATTGGCAAAGTGATATTTGGAAGTCCATAGAGGGCTATGGTGAAAAAGGAAATATCTTCCGTTAAAAACTGGAAAGAAGCTTTCTGAGAAACTGCATTGTGTTCTGTTAATTCATCTCACAGAGTTACAGCTTTCCCTTCAAGAAGCCTTTCGCTAAGGCTGTTCTTGTGGAATTTGCAAAGTGATATTTGGAAGCCCATAGAGGGCTATGGTGAAAAAGGAAATATCTTCCGTTAAAAACTGGAAAGAATCTTTCTGAGAAACTGCTTTGTGTTCTGTTAATTCATCTCTCAGAGTTACAGCTTTCCCCTCAAGAAGCCTTTCGCTAAGACTGTTCTTGTGGAATTTCCAAAGTGATATTTGGAAGCCCATAGAGGGCTATGGTGAAAAAGGAAATATCTTCCGTTCAAAACTGGAAAGAAGCTTTCTGAGAAACTGCTCTGTGTTCTGTTAATTCATCTCACAGAGTTACATCTTTCCCTTCAAGAAGCCTTTCGCTAAGGCTGTTATTGTGGAATTGGCAAAGGGATATTTGGAAGCCCATAGAGGGCTATGGTGAAAAAGGAAATATCTTCCGTTCAAAACTGGAAAGAAGCTTTCTGAGAAACTGCTCTGTGTTCTGTTAATTCATCTCACAGAGCTA
>JABBCR010001151.1:0-10132 GCA_014849445.1 Cercopithecus mona | reverse complement strand
GAAGCTTTCTGAGCAACTGCGTTATGTTCTGTTATTTCATCTCACAGAGTTACAGCTTTTCCTTCCAGAAGCCTTTCGATAAGACTGTTCTTGTGGAATTTGCAAAGTGATATTTGGAGGCCCGTAGAGGGCTATGGTGAAAAAGGAAATATCTCCCGTCAAAAACTTGAAAGAAGCTTTCTGAGAAACTGCTTTGTGTTCTGTTAATTCATCTCACAGAGTTACAGCTTTCCTCTCAAGAAGCCTTTCGCTGAGACTGTTCTTGTGGAATTTGCAAAGAGATATTTGGAAGTCCGTAGAGGGCCTTGGTGAAAAAGGAAATAGCTTCAATTAAAAACTGGAAAGAAGCTTTCTGAGAAACTGCATTGTGTTCGGTTATTTCATCTCACAGAATTACAGCTTTTCCCTCAAGAAGCCTTTCACTAAGGCTGTTCTTGTGGAATTTGCAAAGTGATATTTGGAAGCCCATAGAGGTCTATGGTGAAAAAGGAAATATCTTCAGTTAAAAACTGGAAAGAAGCTTTCTGAGAAACTGCTTTGTATTCTCTTAATTCATCTCTCAGAGTTACAGCTTTCCCCTCAAGAAGCCTTTCGATAAGAATGTTCTTGTGGAATTTCCAAAGTGATATTTGGAAGCCCATAGAGGGGTATTATGAAAAAGGAAATATCTTCAGTTAAAAACTGGAAAGAAGCTTTCTGAGAAACTGCTCAGGGTTCTGTTAATTCAGCTCATAGAGTTACAGCTTTCTCTTCAAGAAGCCTTTCTCTAAGACTGTTCATTTGGAATTTGCAAGTTGATATTTTGAAGTCCATATAGGTCAACGGTGAAAAAGGAAATATCTTCCGTAAAAAACTGGAAAGAAGCTTTCTGAGAAACTGCGTTGCGTTCTGTTAATTCATCTCACAGAGCTACATCGTTCCCTCTTTAAGAGAGACAATTTTATGTTCTCTGTATTTACTATAGTTAAAAAATTAACATATTTATTAAAGTATTGTTAGTTCAGAAGACCTGTTTTGGTTTCTAAATTTCTGAGCAAATGTTCATACATAATCACTTTGTGATGCCATTGTTCACACATTTTAATAAATTGTGCGTGTGTGTGTGTGTGTGTGTGTTGTAGACATGGGGTCTCCCTATGTTGCCTAGGCTGGCATCAAATTTTTGGCCTTATGTGATCCTTTCTCCTCGGTCTCTCAAAGTGGCCAGGGGCTACTAAGAGTCTGAAATCTTCTTGAGGAACAGGCTAGGGGACACCTCTGAATTCACATCTCTCTTTGCCTCACACCCCCTTCCCACCTCCTCTATGGGCACCTTTAGTGTATCTTGTGGGCATCAGTGCATGGAGCATGTCAGGATGTTTTCTCTCACCTCCTACTCCCAAGTCATGATCAAATTCATCTTCACTTCAGACATGGGCTGACCACGCCTTGTTTCTCTTACATACATGTCCCGGCACATTGCTGAACCCACAGTTCTGACCTCACTCCATGAGTCTTTGTGGAAGGGTCATGGTTGCCAAGTTGTGGTTATCGGAGACCAGAAAGTAAAATGGCAACTATTGAGAAGCTTGTGCGTGGGGCAGACATAGGCCATTGTCAAGAGTCCCAGCAGCTAGTGAGCCATGAAAGCTGGGCAGAGAGACCCCACATCACCCCAGTCAGAGGGGAAACTGGGAGTGAGCCATGGAGGGGCTTCTTCCTGTGACCATGCAGCCTCTGAGCCACGTGTACAGCTTTGTTTGACAGAAATGACCAGAGGAGGACTTGTTTATGCTCTGGGGACAAAACGTTCCTCCAATCAGGGACCAGACTCACTATCCATCTCCTGGGCATCTGCTGCTCTGCGATTCCTCAGACGCTCCTCAAGTCGCTCATGATCCTCCGCAATGGGCAGCTCACTGCTCTAGGCCCAGGGGTCACATGGAAGAGGGTCCTGAGCTTTATGACCCTCAGGCCCTGGAGTGAGGAAGGGGCCGTGAGGTGGTGCACCTAGTGCTTGTTTTCAATGTTCACGTTCAATTTATTAAAGTTTAAAGCTATACATTATACTAGCAATCAAAGTTATGTGTCTTTATATATAAAGGTGCATCATGTATTTATGCATAGATACATAGTTTATACAAATATATAAATACAATTTATTTCTTAAATATGTATTCAAAATGTAAAGTTTACAATAGAAATTCATATTATACAAATATATAAATACAATTTATTTCTTAAATATGGATTCAAACTATAAAGTTTATATTAGATATTTATATTACTTACACACATAATTTTATGTTTATTTGTGTAGTATGTGGTCCTTTTCTTTCCAAGCAGAACACAGTCTGGCTGAGTAAAGACTTTGAGGACGTTTGCTGACCCTCCCTCTTTGGCTCCAACAAGGTCCTAGTCATTCAGGACCAGGGAGGATAGAGTTGACAGCACCCAGCCCAGGAACCCAGAGCCAGGCCTAAGGTCTGGGTCTCTGAGATTTTCACTCTTGCCAGGCTGTGGGATGTATGTTTAATGCAGCTCCCATGAATTTCTGAGCAGTTTCCTTCTCTGAAGCCCCACCAAGCAGACTTGTGGGCAGGGCCTGTGGTTCCTCCCAGATCCTCAGCCCTGTGGCTCAGGAGAGCAGCTGCTTCCCCCACAGTGCTGGGCCAGCGCCTGGTAGCTCTCAGGCACTGCCAGCCTGACCTTAACCCTGGGCCAAGAACCCTATTCCAAATGTCTCCTCATTAATCGAAGTACCTGAAAGTCCGTCTTGTTCTTAAACTCAAAGTCCACATTTCCACTATTGCTAAAGCTAGCATTTGCTACCTGAAAAATTAGACATGTGAATTGTTATTCTCAGAGCCTGGCCTCTTCCAACCTCACCAGATAAAGTTGCCCATATGTTCTCTTCTCTCCACACAAATTTACTTAGAATTATAGTGAAATGTAAAATGCGGTAAAGCTCTCATCGCCTGCACTGGAACCGTCCTCTTCTCCTTTGGTGCCTAGGGCACCAGCTCTAGCCTGCTGGGCATGGTGAGGACAGTGAGTCTCTCTCAGCCTGGGACAGGAGCAGGGATTAAGGGCGCATGTGATTAGCTCCACAGTGCAATGTCAGGGGAGTGAAGGAGAGGCAGGGACTCTGGGAAGAATTTGATCCTTCATAAGAAGATGGAAGGTGAAGAGCTTTGCTTCACCTTCTAAAATCAATGACTTTCTTTTAGATTTGGGAGCAGGGACACATGTCTCATTTCCCTGACTCCTTCCACATCTTCTCTTTCTCTTACAATAGCTCTGACTCTCTGTCTGTCCCTCTCAGATTGTGTGCTGAAAATCTAATTTTCCCTCCTAATACAAAAATAAACCAACAAACAAAAGCCTCTTCCTCCTATCATGTGCTATGAGATCTGACCCCAAACTCTGTGATACCCAGATCACATAAGAGATAATCATGGGATTTTACCCAAAAAATTTTCTAGCTAAAAATAATTCTTATACTAGATCTTCTCTTGGAAAAAAATGTACTCCGTCTGTTGTCATAACTGACACCAGATAATAAGGTGTAAATATTTTCAAGAACAGAGGACATCCATGAGCTCAGTGAGGCGAAAGACATCTCTTCCCCCTTGCGCTAGTTTCCAATGCTGCTGTTTGACTTGTCACAGTCTTATTGGCATCACACAACATAAAGGTATTACCCTGTGGGGGTCAGAAGTCTCACTGAGCTAATGGTAAGGTGTCAGTAGGGCTGTGATCCTTCTGGATGCTCCAGAGGAGAGAACTGGATCCTCTGCTTCTTATCTTCAAGGTGCTCCCATATTTCTGGTTCCATGGCCCCTTCCTTCCTCAAACCACATCCCTCCACATAGTCCCAGCTCCTCTCTGACTGCCAGCGTCCTCCTCTATTTTAAGGACCTTTGTGACTATGTTGATTTCATCTGGATAACCAGGTTGCTTATTCATAAAGTCCTTAACTTACATCTGTCAAGGTCATTTTTTGCTACATAAAGTAGAATCCTTATGATACAGCCCCAGTGACTGGAGGAACACCAGGGTTCTTGGTCTCACACTGCTTTAGATATAACTCCACAGAATCTCGTGGAGTGGTTTTAAGGAAAGAAAAGTTGAATATGCAAGAAGGAAGGAAGAAGAAAACAGCTAAACAGCTCCCCTATACAGAGACAGAGGACGGGGGATTCGAACAGAGAGACAACTCCATGTGCAGTGGAAAAGTGGCTGCTTATAGGAGGAGGCTGAAGGAGGTGATGTCTGATTTGCATAGGGCTCAGGGGATTGGTGTGACCAGGCATGTTACTGATGTAGCCTGAGAAAAAACTGGCCCTCCCACCCTAGCCTTTTATATGCAAATGAAGGGCACCATAATGTTCTACACACATGGGGATATGTTGGGGCAGTCATGTTGCCAGGTACATGTCAGGGCAAGGAAAAAGAAGGTGGGAATTGCCATGTTTGGGTGAACCCAGTTTCTCATGGCTTTCATTTGCGTATCAAAGCTTGCCTGCCTGGCTCTAAGAGCCAGGGCTTTCCTAGCAGACAAAAAACGTTTCCGGAGTTGCTTTAAAAGAAACAAAACCTTCCCAAGGACCCCTTTTCCTCTCTATCTGCCTAAAATAATTTCTTAATAACTCCTATAAAACTTGGGTTCCAGAGACGAGGACATGGACATCTTTTGAGGTAGGACATTATTCATTCCACCAAAAATTAATATGTTCCCCAAAATTGACCTCTCTAGAGTAAAAATTTTAAAAATCACAAAGTATTTTTATGAAGCAAGAGAGCTGACAAAATTTTAGACTTAGTCAGAGTCTAACTTGTGAGTCCTCTAACTTGTGAGTTTTAGCTGTTGGGATGTGCTCACTCCACTGTCTCTACTGTAGACTTACGGATGTGTAGATAATTTTAGAGGATTTTTAAATTTTTTGACCCAGTGTAAACAAAACAGTATCTGAGACAGGTCTCAATCAATTTATAGGTTTATTTGCCAAAGATAAGGCTTATGGCCTGTGACACAACCTTAGGAGGTTCGGCAAACATGTGCCCAAAGTGGTTGAATTACACACTGGTTTTATACATTTTAGGGAGATGCAGATATTACAGGCAAAGACACAATCAATACATATAAGATAAACATTAGTTTTCCTGGAAATGTGGGATATCTTGAAGGAAGGGCTTCCTGATCAAAGGTTTCCTGACTGGCAACTGGTTGAAAGAGGAAAGCTCTGCCTAAACAGTTGAATTCGTCATAAAGAAAAGCTTGAGTTTGGATAAGGGAGCGTAGAAGTCAACGTTCTTGTCATGTAGATGAATCCTATGGGTAGCAGACAAAGTAGATGTGGGCGGGGGGGAGCTTATCAGACTTTAGAAAAAAAAATGTCAGATGCTTTGGGAAAGACTTAGTAAGGGGAGGAGATTCTCTACAAAATGCAAATTTTCCTGACAACAGGCAGCTTTGCAGGACCACTTCCGAACAGGTCAAATAAATATTTTTAGGGTAAAATATTTAGATTTTCTTCAGGGCCTATTATCTGTCATGTTGGAGTATGGTATCTTATTGCTACAAAGAGTCTGTTTTGTCAGTCCAAAGATCTCTGTTGTAATGATAATGCTGGTCAGTTTTGTCTGAACTCCAAAGGAAGGCGAGGATAATGAGGCACATCTAAATCCACCTGCCAGTCAGGGCCTAACCTAGTTTTTCAGATTTCTTTGAAGTTCTCTCTGCCAAAAGAGGAGTCCACTCAGCTGGTTGGTGGCGTACAACTTAATTTTTGGTTTTAACACCTGGAAAAAAAAAATCATTGCATAAATTCAATATAAAATAGATTGGTAAAGAAAAATTGTTTCCTGAATATTCCTACATGTCAAAGATAAAGAAATGATAAGAATTGAGATGATTAATATCCCTCATACCAAAGAATAATGATTTTATTTTTTACTATCTTAGTTTGGGTCCACCAGCAATGATGATTTCCTTTTAAGCAGCAAATTTACACTGGGAGGAAAAGAGGAAAGTGAGGAAGGGAACAGAAGATGAATGGTAAAAGACACATCAACAACTCACCTGACTCAGGATAACTGAAGATCAACCACATGTGGAAACATGGACTAAATTCCTTTGGGCTGTTCCACCTGAGAGATGAGGAAACTGGGGTATGTATACCCCTCCTCCTGTCCTCACTGATTGTCAGGTGTCTCTCTTGTTCTATTTCAAGCTGCTATAACAGATTCCTTGTCACCGTGTAATTCATAAAGAACAGAAATTTATTTTCTCACACTTCTGGAGAATGAGAAATTTAAGATCAAGGCATGGGCAGCTTAAGGTCAGTTTTCTCTACTTTCAAGATGATGCCTGGATAGCTGAGTTCTTCAAAGGAAGGAAGGCCATGTCTCAACATGACAGACAAGCAGAAGAGAGAGCGAGATCCCAGCCTTATAATCCCTGTTTATAGTGGCATTAATGAATTCCACTAGAGGGCTCCACCCTCATGACCTAAACACACCCCTATAGGCCCCACCTGGAAATACCTTTACACTGAGAATTAACTTTACAACAGATGGATTCTGGAGGACACAGTGAAACCATAGAACTTTCCTAAGAGATACACATTGCAGGCCATCTGGCTAGCAGGGCATGTAAGCAGAGTTCTCTGCCCAAGATCATAAAGAACATAAGATATACATATGGCCATTGGAAGTGAGCAGAGGTACAGCAAATGGGAAAGCCCTAGGCTACAGACAGGACTGTGACATTCATCCTGGTACAGTTAAGCCTTGAATAACTTGAGTTTGAAATTTGCAGATCCACCTACATTTTTTTCTGTGTGTGTCACCTGTGAGTAAGCACTTAATTAGTAATGAATATATTGACTCATTGTTATGATCTTCTTCATAACATTTTTTTCTTTAGCATACTTTATTAGAAGAAAAGGGTGTATAATATATCGACTATTCATTTCATCACTAAGGCTTTTAGTCAAAAGTAAGCGATTAGTACTTGAGTTAGGGATGCAAAAGTTCTACACAGGTTTTCCACTGCACCTGTGGTCAGTGCTCTAACCTCCATGTCGTTCAGGGGTCAACTGTTGTTTCACTCTCTACCTGCGTCTCTCGGGAACAGGATTCTGGCAGGCGGGTTACAAGTAAAGGAATCCAGAAAATACTATCTCAAGTTATCTTGAATTAGTGTTATGATTATGTGAAACCAAAGTCATTTAGAAAGCAGCAAATGCACAAAAAGTCTTTTCCTAAATATCCCTTACTGCTTAAAAGCAGATTCTCCAGAAGGAAACTGATCGTCAAGAAAATTCTTTCTAGGAAATTTTATATCAGGGAAGATTAACATAGAACAGGAATCAAAAATAGAAGAGATTGGAAGTTGATGCTTTATCTAGACAGGCTGTTACCTATTCTTTTGAGGATGTACTTCTGTTCTCATCTATTCTCTCCAGGTTGCCTACACTTCCCAATTCCCTCTTCCCTAGAAAGGAAATATGAACAACTGGATCTCATTGAGTTATCTGGGTAATCACCCTGCTATGATATCCCGCTGCATTTTAAATGAATTTCGTTTTCCTTTTCTCTCATTTATCTTTCTTTTGTCAATTCATTTTCAGCAAACATTTAGAAGACAAACGGAGATTTCTTCATTTCTCTCAATATAAGCAAGTTCCCTTACAATTCAGGCTGCTTACAAAGAAGCAGAAAGGTTTGTGCACAGGCTACAGCACTGTCATTTTGCGCCCCGAGTCTGGCATCAGTAAAATATTCTGGAGCCCTAGGCTGTAGCCCACTGATGCCAATGTAGTTGGAGCCACTTCCCCTGCTACTGAGCCAGATTGGGACATTTTTGGGTACGTTAGAGATGTGCGATATAACGATTGCAAATCATTTCCAGGTTCATTTGGATCAAACTCCTTTCTCCATGTACATAGGCAACTGCTTGATAAGAGATTCAGTGTCTCTTTCCTAAAAATGTTAACAGGGTCGCTGGTGTCTGGGTCATGGTGATGTCCCAATCACCGATGAAATGTAAAAGAGGAAAGTGGCATTGATGGTGCATGGCAGGGACATGCTCCGTGCAGTGGCCACCCTCACTAAGAGAGATGAAATTTGGGAAATAACACTCAGTGGCAGAAAAGAAGGTAGACTATGGAGGAGCCCAAAACAAGAATAAGGTGCAGCCCATTTAGTCTCTGGGTACTATAAAGATCTGCAGCTCTTGATAATGGCGGATCTGCGAGTGCTGCATTCATTGAGGAAATACAGTATCATCTCTGTGCATCTGTAGTAAACTGCTTGATCTTATAGTGGTAAGAACAATGGCATAACACCATTTGCTTGATTCTTAACGAATATACATAGCATCATGTCAATAAATTTTATTTTTAATTTTTTTATAAAGGAATAAAGTTAAACTCACAGAAGTGTTGCAAGTATAGGACAAAGTAACCCCTTCCCTAATCGCTATCTCATGAGAGTCTTTTGAAGACCTGAGAACCATACCATTTAACATTTTACTATGTATTTCCTACACACAAGAATACTCTTCTAAATAATCCCCATACACCAATGAAATACATTACTCCATCGACTCCTGAGGAATATTTCAAACTGTCAAAAAAAAAAAAAAAAACCGAAAAAATGTCTCTCATAACAAAATAGTCCCCAGTGGAAACACATTCTCTGCCAACAAATTTGTGCTACCCTGGTCTTACCTGGAACACCTGGGGACACTGAGCTGGTGCTGAGTTACTCTGATGAGCCAGCCCTGCAGCTGTGCCCAGTCTGCCCCACCCCCTGCTCATTTGCATGTTCTCAGAGCACATCCTCCTGCCCTGAAGACTTCTTAATAGGCTGGTCACACTTCTTGCAGGAGTCAGACACAGTCAGGACACAGCATGGACATGATGGCCCCCGCTCATCTCCTAGGGGTCCTGCTGCTCTGGCTCCCAGGTAAGGAAGGAGAACACTAGGAATTTACTCAGCCCCGTGTGCTCAGTACAGCCTGGCTCTTCAGGGAACTTCTCTTACAAAGTGATTAGTTGTGTGGACATTTGTTTTTATGTTTCCAATCTCAGGTGCCAGATGTGACATCCAGATGACCCAGTCTCCATCCTCCCTGTCTGCATCTGTAGGAGACAGAGTCACCATCACTTGCAGGGCAAGTCAGGACATTAGCAGTTATTTAGCGTGGTATCAGCAGAAACCGGGGAAAGCCCCTAAGCTCCTGATCTATGCTGCATCCACTTTGCAAAGTGGGGTCCCATCAAGGTTCAGTGGCAGTGGATCTGGGACAGAATTCACTCTCACCATCAGCAGCCTGCAGCCTGAAGATTTTGCAGCTTATTACTGTCAACAGTATAACAGTGACCCTCCCACAGTGTTACACACCCGAACATAAACCCCCAGGGAAGCAGATGTGTGAGGCTGGGCTGCCCCAGCTGCTCCTCCTGATGCCTCCATGGGCTGAGAGTGTTCCTCAGATGCAGCCACACTCTGATGGTGTCGGTAGAGGGGGACATGAAGTCACCTCTGCATCCCAATTCCTTTTCCTTTCTCAGCCCCAGCTGCACAGACATAGCAATGCCTCTGCTGATTTAATGAAGACAGAGATCAGAACACCTGAGGAGTCTAGTTTATGGCTTCAATTGGAATTCATATAACAGAGAAGAAGCCACTATAGATATTCTAAGCAGCAATTGTCTTAATACAGAGAATTAGAGTCTAAAGTATTGACATCTAATTAAAATGTAGAGATAAATCTCTAAATTTAATGACTGCTAATTTAATAGTTGCTAAGAAATGTTTGCAAATGGGGCATACAGGAAAACTCAATGGTCTGCAATATGTTGGAAGAGCAAAGAGTTTTATGAAAAAGGGAAATTATTACCTATCGTTCTTTGAGAAATTTTATTGTCTCTAGTAAAAATTGGGAGCTGGCAAGCTCAGACTGGCAAGCAGTGGTGGACAAACTGAATCCTAGAATTACATTAAGTTATCTCAGAAGTTGTGGGTAAATTTGATGTCAGTTTACAATAACCCAAAGCAGTGAAGCTTGCATATAATTTTGTTACTGAAATGCCAGGGATTCAATGTAGATCCTGCTGCTCACCACACAGAAAGCCAATCA